>PVJX010023653.1:0-28999 GCA_004027295.1 Dolichotis patagonum | reverse complement strand
TTTATTTGGTTAGTATATAAACAAATATCAAGGTGTATCATTATAAAATATAGACTTATGGCATATAGGAAGAAAAAAACTAGGCATTCCATACTCAGTGTTATATAAACCTGTGACTTGTTCTCTTTGATTGGTACGTGTTTATTCCTCATTCACTTTACTCTCACTATCACTAATAAATGATACGCCAACAGGAAACTCTTCAGCATTCAGAGACTCGTTCGGAACACAGGGTGGATGGAGGCTGCTCTGCCATGCCACTCTCCCCAAGCTCACCACTTTAGTCATGGCACCTCCGCTGGCTATATCTTCATAAGCTACAATGTTTGCCCTGTAGCTGTGGTACTCATGAAAGAAACTGAAAATTCATATTTCATTCAAAGGATGGCGACGTAGGTAATACAAATGCACATTAAATTTCAGTGATCTATCTATAGTAAGCTCAGTATCACAGAAAAAATTGCGCATATGTTACCATAATATATTTCAGTGTTGTTGTCTGTTATAAAAGTAGGTGCTTGATATGGATTGTGCACATTACCAGTGTAAGACTGTTATTCTAATTTATACCAATCTTATCTTTTCTTTACAAGATAATATTGCAACAACCTACTTTTTAGAAACACAGTCATCTATACCTTTTAATTTTCAAAGGATAAATTAACTTGTTCAAATGACTTGTTTACACATCTACAGAAAGACTATAGAGTGGTATATATTTAGCTGTGTTTTATTTTGCACTTAACGTTTCATATTTGATGCACAGAAGCAAGTATAGATTATACATACATAAACTTCTGTCTTAAAAACTGTGGCTTAGTATTCAGGTTCCTGGGACCAGGGATGTAGGTCTCTGGCCCAATGCCTGCCTGGCCAGCATGAGGCCCAGAGTTTCGTTCTCAGTACCAAAACAATTAAAAAAAAAGATAAGAAAATAATCAGGTACTTGGTCAGCTGTTGCACAGTTACATTCTACTTTTTTGTTTGCTTGTTTTTGGGACAGGGTCTGACTGTGAGTGCAGGCTGACCGTGGACTCACTTACACAGTCCAGGCTGACCTCAAACACAGGGCGGTGCTGTTGCCTCAGCCTCGCAAATGATGACATTACAGGCGCGCACTGCCGTGCTCAGCTCTACTTCATAGTTGTCCTTTCTACTAATTTTGTCATGATTCCATAAATTGATGACATTATATTAGTAAATCTTTAAAATAAAGGAAAATAAAATTGCATTATAATCATTCCTAACAATGAAAAAATTTTTGGTTTGACTCCCAAATATGTAAGACCTACCGCATAGATGAAAGCAAAATGAAATGCACTTGCAACTTTTTATTGAACGTGCTATGTATGATCAATATTCTGTAGGCAAATCAAATAGCTCTGCTATTATTGAGTTTTCTACTTATAACTAAATTGTAATCATAGGATCACTTTTGTTTTCAGATGATATGTAACAGTTACTCTAGAAGTATCACTTTCTGTTCTTTCTACTTCTGAACATTCCTATGTATCCGAATACCTGCCTACTTAAGAGCTTAGTTTCTGGGTGTATTTTTTTTTTCGGTGCTAACTGCTGAGGTGAACTGCAAAAGCGGTGGTAAACTAATAAAAAAATTCATTAAAAATTTGCATTCGATAATGGTGCTTAACAGACCAGGATCCTTACTGTCCAGATTTTGGCTATTAGAAAAAACAAACAGCTGAATTAAAACTTGTAACATCTGCTTGCTCAAGGGGGCTGTTTGAGTGGACTTTGACAGATGTGGAAACTGCAAAGAGTGGCTGTAACAAATGAGACAACTAATAGTGCTGTCTTCTAAGAAAGTGCAGCCAATAATGACTTTACTGGAAAGTACTCAAAGTGAGACGAGGATGACATGCATCTGTTCTTCTAAACAGTTTCTCTGGAACGACTTTAATTATCAGGTGAAATGTGAAAACCACTGAAACAATATACCATGGAAAATTGTAATATAATGATAGCATTTTACTAAACATCCCCTAATTTGTTCAAAATCATCATGCATTTCATTGCCTGATGGAGGAGTAGTAGAAAAAGTGGCCAAAAAAGATTAGGCTTGTTGCAGTCTTGTGTATGCACACAATTGCTTTTTGGATTTTGTAGAATAAAGTCCTCTAATTATGCATTACAGTTCATATGAATATTCTTAATACTATTGTAATATCTCATGTATAAAAGAAAATTTGCTAAATCATCCATGAAATTAAAAGATCAATTATACTGGAGCCTTAAAGGGAACTCTCTATGGTAGGTTCATGAGGCCAATATGAAAATTGTAACTTTAAATAAAGAAGTCCCTTTGAAATGAATAAAATGTTGGAATAAAAGTATAGCTCACATTCTTTGCTGAGGTCTTAAACACATCTACAGAAAATCTGGTATTCTTCATGAAGGTTGGAGTCAGTGTATCCCTCTTTGATTCTAAAGAGGCCTTTGTGAATTCTTCAGTGATTAAAATGAGGTGAAACCGATACACCACGATTTCCCAGTCTGGCTTGGGAAAGAGCACGTAGGTTCTGTTGATTTCTTTTGGATCCCAATCTCTGGGAACCCTCATGTGTCATGTGAGAGTTGATCTGTCTTTTATGATCAGTGGAATTGCTTTCTCAAGGGAAGAGGTCATTTTAGTTAACGCCTGTCAGATAACCGCGTTGTGAATGCATCGGAAGGTGAATCTGGGGCAGAGCATAAAAGTGAGGAAAGACAAATTAAAATCCAAGTGTCAGTGAAACAGAAAGTTGCCATTGTGAGCTTCTTGAATATCTTTTTGCAAAAGCTATGACACCTTTTGCAAAGTGAAAAAATCAAGGCAGAAAATACGATTTTTCTGAAAAATAAAGTATTTAAATAGAACTTCGCATAGAGTCCTATTTGTGATGCAATTGCAAAAGTGATTTCCTTATTCAAGTATGAAAACTAATCTTCTAATCATTTGGCTCTATGATTTATTCATTTGAACCATGTTGGAGAAGCAAAGGACAAAATTAAAGTGACAAAAAAACTATTAATTTAGCATCTTACAAAATTATTCTAAATGTGCACAATATTTTGTAACCCCAAATATTTCAATTAATTAAAAAAATCATATCATATTTATGTTGACCACAATAAAATTAAACTATAAATCAATGAAAAATAGATATTTGTAGAATTTTCATGTTTAGAAATTATATATTAAACTTCTAAAGAACATGTGAAATCACAAGCAATTAATATTCTCAACACATCCAAATTTGTTGTATTTTAGAAAAATTTATAGAAAGATAAATGGCTATTCCAAGGTAAGAAAGACGAAAGCATTTTAAAGACCCACTTGACATAGAAAATGTAAAAATTAACAATTACCAATGAACATAAATACTGATTCTTGGAGGACAAGAAGCAAGTTGATAATTTGAGGAGAGCACATGAAGAGAAGACACAAACAACCCACTCGAAGGAGTAACACACTGCAACCAGGTTCTGTAGAGAGCACAAGAATAAAAAAGAAATATTAAGGCCATTGTTTCAAAGATTTAGTAAAACTTTAAATAAAATGCCTAACACCTTGAGAAAAGACAAGTTATCAAGCTGACTAAACCAATCCTGCTAAGTCATAATACTCCCACATAAATTTCACTAAGTCTAAATGCTGAATGCTTTTTATTGTGTCAATACTTTCTCAGATACTTAAAGAAAGGCTATAATGTAAGATATTCTTTGAAACTTACATTTTTGGCACCAAATCAGATATCACACATTATGAGATAAGAATACGACAAACCAATGTTTTTCGAAGTAGACATTAATTGTTATTAATTGTCCTTTGACTATTCCTTTGCTGTTCCACAGGTTTTGGTGTGTTGTGTTTCATTTGCCTTTAGTCACCTTTACATTTTTCTTTTCCTTTCTCTGTTGATAAATTGGCTATTCAGAAGCACAATATTTAAGTATTCATGTAGCTTCTGAAGTTCCTCCTATTATTGCTTTTCAGTTTCATTCCACTGAGGTGAGAAAAATACTTGTAACAATATTGATTTTTTTAATTTATTAAGACTTGCTTTGTGACTAATGTGTGCTCTATCTTTAAGAATGGTTTAAGTGCACTAGAAAAAAATTTGTATTCTGAAGAATTGTATGTATCTGGTAGGTCTATTTTCTCCAAAACGCAATTCAATTCCAGTTTTTTCTCATTGATTATTTGTCAGGTAAATCTGACCTTTATCAAAACTGGTCAGCTTATTAAATCCCCTAGTAATATTATCATTGTCATATTTCTGTTTGTGTCCATTGACATACACTTCATGTATTCACTTGCTCCATTATTGGATGTTTGAATATTTGCAGGTATATCACCCTCTTGTTCAATAATGACTTTCTTTTGTCTCACAACAGTTTTTGCCTTGAAATCTCTTTTGTTTCATGAAAGTATATACATTTCCTCTTTCTTATGGCTAACATTCTCATGAAATGCTTTCTAACATTCTTTTACTTAAAATCTGTGTGGATTTTAGATGCTAAAGTGAATGTCAACTACATATGTTAAAGCAATACATAATTGGATTTGTAAAAACATTAAGCCAGCTATTCTATAATCTGCTGATTAGAGAATTTAACCAAATCACAATCAAAATAATTGTTAGTTGAAAAGGATATAGTATGGCCATTTTATTATTTATTTTCTGGTTTGTTTCTTCCTTTCTTATCTTTGTTACTTGGTGATTTTCTTTAAAGCTAAGTTTTAATTTTGTTTTCTTTATTTCTATATGTGCTATAATATTGCTTTGTGGATTACTATAAAGATTTACACATAATATCTTACAGTTTATATTAGACTGTTATACTTTAATAATTATGGAATTTTATCTTATACCAAAACTTTTGCTATAAGATACCAGACTTTTACCTCTTTCCTTGTAATTTCTCCATGGTTCTCCTTTACTATGACCTGAAGCAATTTTTGTTTGCTTGCCCTACATTTTTTATCTGCTTACATAAATCCAGTGAAAACTTGGTAGGCTTCCTCTCTATTTCAGTTTTGGGAGCACCATGATGAATTAGTCAATTCCACAGGTCCACATACATCAGACCTTTCTGACTGCAGTTTGCCTCGCCTATTCATTGTGGTAAACAACCTATCTAGCCTTTGCTGGTTGAGTACTGCCAGGTGACCTTCAGCATGAGATGATCTAATTATACCTGAAACATTTAGACATCCCAGTTCAATAACTACAAGCCCCACCATGAGGTTTGGCACACAGAAATATGGTACTCCTCTCAAATACCTGTTTCTGAAGGTAGTCGTGAAGGGTACGTTTTCTGGATCTTCGCACTGTGGACAAATAGGTCTTATCTGGCTAATACATTTCACTTTTTTTTTATTTCGCCAAACTATTCAATACCTCTAAGGAATGTCAAGCACTTCCTGCTCATTTACAGTGGGCCATCCTTTGACTCATATTTTAGCTAAGCATTTTTATTCAACTCTACCAGCTGTGACATTAAATTCATATTCTCTATATTATCAACCCATATCAAGAAACAGCCATTATCCCCCACTCTTAAAGTCTATACCAGTTTCCTAGACCTCTACTTGTATGAATTAAAATCCTCTGAATATTCTTCAGGCGTGTTGCACACCTCTTTGGAGGTCATGCTCTGTACCTCTCTTTTAGGAGGATTCTGTGTTTTGAGACTTCTTCTAGACCTACCGGTAAAAGCTATGCATGCAGGTGATTCCCCAGGAGCCTCACCATTGTCTTACTTGGTAACTGAATCAGGGAACTCATTACTATTTCTGTAGGTATCACAGGATTAGTTTCCTCAGCTATAGGTGGCAAGGCCAGCACCACAGGGCTTGGGTATTGGAATGCTTCTGCCATAGAGGGTGGGAAAATATCTTCCTCTGGCAATTTAATCTCATAGGAATTTATAAGACTGACATGTCTAGATTCATGAAATTCTTTTCAAATCTCTCCTTTCCAATTACTGTAATACTATTCTTTACTGATTATTACCCTCACTTTTGCTGCAGTTACTCTTCGAAGCTGGGCTCCAAACTTATTGTGTAATTAAGATACTTGCATCATGAGGGCCTGTCTTTGGTTTTTGACAGCTTCAGACATACAGCTGAAGGATAGAACATTCTCCTTCAATACACACTTAGAAGGTTTTAGATTTTGCATGCATGTCTGGGCCTGGTGCTCTTACTATTTGAGTTCCATATTTTCTTTTGTTACATTCTCTTCTAACTTAGAATCTATCAGGATTTTTTTCTCAATTTTAAATTTTTATTAGTGCAGGTTTTTAAAACGTAATGGTTATCTTCCTAGTGAGGAGTTGGCACATGTACATATGTTAATTAGTTTTCTTTTTCTCCCTTCTCTTTTTATGTCATACCCTCCCTCCATCTTTTGTTTCCCTGTTTTCACAAAAGATCTATCTGCCTATTACCTAATATCTATCTTTTATTTTGGTCATTATTTATATTTTGGGTTTCTCATCTGAGAGAAGCCAGGTAATATTTAAGCTTACATGCTTGATTTATTACAGTTAATATTTTGATCAGTTTTTGTGATTTTCTGAATTTCATGTTTTTCTTTCGATAATTTGTCCACATATGCTAAGACCAACCAGCCAGTAGTATTGTATTTCTTATACTTCCAGAAATATTCAGAATTATTACATGGGTAGGCACTAAATTTAGTACATCTCCTAATTGCAAATTAGGATATTCAAATGGATCCATGTTGAGTATTAGTTTAAACAGAGCATGCCACAAGTTACCAGTACTCTTTACATTATCAGGAGACACCACAAAAACTTTAGGTTTTATCACATTAACAAATTCTAAAAATGAATAAATAGACCATAGAAATTCATCTGGATTATTCTGTTTTTCTAAAAATACCATGGTACCAAAATATGTATTATCTATACAAATATACATGTAAAATTGTACAATTAGATTTATTAGACATTACAGGATCAGAGGTGAAAAATCCACAATAACTGCTCATCTCAAAAACATGGGAGCCACAAGACAAGAAGGAATAAGCATGCAGCACAGTCACAGAGCGGACTTCTGCAAGCTCACTGCGGTTCCCAATGTGAGTCTGGGTTGGAAGATATGAAATTGGAGGCTGATGTCCACAGGCAATGGTAAAACTGGAAATCATTCAAAATGCACACACTTTATTCTTCTTTTATGTTTTATTCTGCATAGACTATACAATTGTTGGTTGGTGCCACCCACATCTTGAGTGGGTCTTCCTGACCCCAGTGTAATGGCCTGCATCTCAATCATTTACATAAATGCAGAGCTGTACTTTAGTAATTGGCTAGGTAGTGCTTACTCAAGTCAAATTGATATAGCACAGAAGTTGGAACTTGACTAAAACCAGTATTTAAATGTTGTTAGTAACCACAGTGTAATTAATAATTCTCATGTGCTTTGGAGTGAAAATGTATAACTTCAAAAATCTTAAACTATAATCCACACTAATGATTATATATATATATTAATTGAGATATCAATATATGATATAGCAATGATAACAAGATGACTGAGTAAATCTAAGTGGTATATTTATAGCTCTTTGAAGCAAAATTCTTTAAAATTTCCTTGTTCTAATTTTTTCCTAATAAGATGCTAGGGAAAAATTTTCATAATGGACTCCTTTTTTATTGATAAATGTTTCTCCAGGAGTTTCTAGATGTCATAATAAAGTTGTTCATCAGATTTTGAATTTATAAACCTTTTTATCATTACATGCTTTAGATTTTATAGAAAAATTGTCCCATTTTTTCTTTTTAGTTTTATTAGGCACTATTCAAAAGATATCTCATTCTCAGAATTTAACTTAAAGTACTCAATAAATTTGTTCTATCATTCTGCTCTTACTGTTTTTAGAAGCTACTTTTAAAACAAGATTCTAATATTATCTGCATAGATTTATGAATATTTTCTTATTTCTTGTTCAAAAACCTTAAATTATCAATTATTAGCTCCAATTTACTTGGCAGAAAACTTGAACATAAAAATGAATATTGAATATTCAAATATTTTAAATGATATTTGGACTTTAGCTCATAATGTAAGTTATACATATTAGAATAAGATTATATAATTAAACATGAATATTAATCTTCTCTAATGTTTCTTTCTTTTTCTTTTTTTGGTAATGGGAATCAAAATCAGGACCATTCTCTTGCCAGGCAGGCACTTGTGCTGCTGAACGACATCCTCGGCCCTGATGAATATTAATATTCCAAAAGTAAAACAACCAATTGCTTCACAAAACAGTGAAAAAGTAATATCCAGTATCAGAAGATGTGATAGTGGATGGAGAAATCCAGGAAACAGAAGTTAATGGTAACTTTGGAGCTGAAGGTGTGACAATTACATTTTGAGAGTAACAATACACTAGTAAACGTATGTTTCCTAGAATGAAAGAATAATGAAGAGAAATAAATGTCACATGACATAAAATATTGAGATGACAATCTTTTTTATTTTAAAAAGGATTAAACAGAATAAAACGAATGAAAACAAACCAGTGTAAGAAATACAGGACTTCAAAACATTATTAAATCAGCAATAGCTACTGTAATGTATTTTGATGTCTTCCAAATAGCTGCAGATAACTTCGAACATAATAAAAATCAAACAGAACAGAACAGAGAATACAAACAATAGAAACAAAATGAATGCAATGAAGGATTTCAAACAAGGCAATAGTAAATGCAAAATTGCTACCATATATCTTGTTATCTTTGAAGTAGGTTCTCCTGCCACTGAATTTAACATATCAAACAAAACAAAAGAGAATAATACCCAACCCAAAAAAACAATGGAAACAATATAGGACCTCAAAACAAGACCATAGGGAATCAACAATAGCTGCAACCCTCAGAAGGAGATCCTCCCTAGAGGCTGCCCTGTGTACCTCTGAACCCATGATCAGACCCTGGCCCTAGACCAGCAATGTTAGTGAAACACCAAAGCACCACAGGCATCCGATTACACTTCATTTTGATAGCTATCAGCACATCCTGTGTTTCTCTGGATAAGCTCTCCACTTTTTTTTTGGGGGGGGGGTGGTACTTCTTGTTTGCCAGCCCATGTGCCAAAGGGGTTGAGGTGTGGCCATTCTCAGACCAGCAGTGGCCCATGCATGGTGCTGATTCCCAGACTGGACTTGTTTGCTGTGACTATTGTCCTTGCTTGAGATGGCAATCTTTAATAGAGTTGCTCAAATGACCTTGAGAGTAGTTGAATTTTAAAAGGCCATTCTGCATTGGTTGATTAAAACAAACTGTAATTTCAATAAGTATGTAAGAATTTTTCAATATTTATAAATAAAATGAGTCAAAAAACTCAGTCACTCTTATTATACTAAATACACAGCAGTAATATTCAGTACAGGCATCCACCACCTCACTACATCTCTGTCTGCTGTAGTCAACTATTATAAATAAGACCCAAATACTGAAATATTTGGAATCTTAGTGTCCCTTATACTTCCATTTATAATTTGATTTCTCTAGTTTAGCTTTCTCAATAATAAAATGGGAATGATTGTATCGACCTACTAGAGCCTATATTTTGATATAAAAATTGGTACCAGTTCCTTTAATCCACTCTAGGCCATGGCCATCACCTCCTCGGGGTTCAGACCCAATTACAAGTTTTCTACTTCTCAATTTTCTTTGCATTCAAACTCATGCTTTCTCTCTCATTAGTCATGTTTCTTAAAATGTGTAACTGTAGATGATTTAATTGTGTGGCTTTAACACTTATCATGTATAGGAGGTACTCAAAATGTTACTGACCTGAAATATTTCATACGTAACAAAAATAGATGTTAAAAAGATTTTAAGCTTGTTTTTCTTTCTTAAATATTGTATCAACATCACATATGATTCTATAAAATGGTGTTTTGAAGTTCTCCAGAACTCCTAAAATATTAAAATACATTACATTAGCCTATATTACTACATTTATATCTTTATTTGGTTCCTATGGAGACTGCCATGTTATTAACTATTATAATGTACTTGGTATACTAAGTGCTATTAGGTAACTGATAAGGTTCTCAAAATGAGCCATGATTTAAGACAGTGAAAAAAAATAGTTGTATACCTCATGTCTCATGCAAGACATATATCTCACATCCTCAGATTTATAAAACATTACAGTTTTTAAAAGATAACTTTCAATGAAGAAAAAAAGGTATGAATAATGTACTACTTTTAATTGCAACATGAATTATAGATTTTAGTACTAAATGCTTAGCCTAAATTCCCATTTTCTGAAAAATAAAATTATTTCATTTGCATTTCATTTTGACTGGCAAAAGAGGTTTCACTTTTGAACACCAGTCAATTCTATACAATTGGTTCAATATATACTTAAAATTGTGTAAAAATTCACAGTAAAGAAGTAGCATGAAGTGCCCTATGTTTTGTTTTGGCATCTATGTATCATAGTTTCGATACAATTCTTATTTCAGAGATTGACATTTGTGCAAGCTTAGTGCATGTGCTTCCCAGCTCAGTAAACAAACAAAGAGAGGCCAAACACTTCCTGAGAGCCACCGGCAGCCGTGCATCCTGGGAAGAGAATCAAGAAGACGCTAACCCATCCTGTGATCAACTGGCAGTTTTGGGACAGACCAACCTCTTTCTTTGGGTCGAATGGTGCATAGACTGGAAGACGAGAAGTGCTGAGACCCCTCTCCGTTTGGGGAAACACAGGCTGAAATGACAGCTACTAAAGTGAAGAAGCAACTTGATGCTGCAAGTTTGGTTGACTTTTGAGGCCTGAGGCCAGTGGTCTGAGCATCTATTTGGAGGATAACAATGTGCAGTAAAGCAACTACGGGGTATTTCCTTCTGAAAGGGATAGCCATTGTTAAATCTCAATTATCTTGTTAAAAAAGATTTTTTAAATTCCTGTATCATTTTCATTGTTTTGTTTTATTTGATTTCATTCCTTTTTGTTTTGTTTGATTTTATTATATCTGATGGCATGGGCAGCTATTTTGAAGACAGCAAAATATGTAATGGTAGATACTGTTGATATCCTGTTATCTTGTTTTCTAGTCCTGTATTGCTTTCATCACTTTTATTTTGATTGGTTTTATTCTGTTCTGTTTTGTTTGATTTTATTATGTCTAATGGTTTGGGCAACTATTTTGAAGATAACAAGAAGCATTGTGGCAGCTATTGTTGATTTCCCTATTACTTTGTTTTGTAGTTCTGTACCACTTTCACTGTACTGTTTTGACTTGCTTTATTTTGTTTTATCTTGTTTGGTTTCATTCTCTTTAAAATTAAAAAAATGAAAAAATAATTATTTGAATTATACAATTCAAATATTTGTAAAATAACTAACATTGTCACAAAAGACAATATATTTAATTTCTTCATTTTTAATTTGAAGAAACATTAAAAGTAAATTTATTAATTATATACCATGTTTCAAAGAAAAAATGTATTTTATTAGTATTGCTTCTTTAAATAACTAAATGGAGCTCACAATTGTTTAGACAGGTTAAATTATAATAGAATGGGACTTTAGATACTGATGTATAATAAAATATATGATTTTATACAAAATAAAAATTCTACATAGGTAGCAACGGAGTACCATAAAAAGTGCTGAACTTTTTCCTAATTAGATAAGAGCTATTCTCAACTAAGATCTGTGTAAAAGAAGAATTAACAAAAGTTAGACTGAATGAATAATATTATAAAAGTGTTATATAAATATGACTGTGTGGTGAAAATAGTAAAAAAATGTAATGTTGGTTTGAATTTATTATAATTTAAAGACAGAAATTGTATTCAAATATCATCTGTTATAAGTAATATTTAATTATAATTTAATCATTTTTCTAAGCATTTTGTAATCAACTTAACCTATATCACAAGTTTGAATAACATTCAAGGTTATATACATAAGTGTATGACTTTCTTTATGATAAATGTTAGTCATTTGCAAACAAGTAAGTCTTAAAATTCGGCCATAAACAACAAAATTATCCTGCTGTCTGAGCTGCCCAGATTGCCTCGAGTGTTATTATACACCAAATAATGACCTATGGCAAATGGATTAGGTGGATAATCAGGGACACGTAAGAAACATAATTCATAGATTGATTTAAAAATGCATGTGGAAAAGTACGTGACTAGAATTATCAGAAAGGGCAAAAAACAATGAAGATATTTATGTCCTATATGATGCTCACCAAAACAGGAACTTAACAGAAGATTGTACAAATCAAGGAAGTGGAATAGTATACATCACCTTTTTTCCCCAGACGCCCTTGTCATTGGTGAATGCAGTTATGAACAATGTGATTCAGGTAATAGGGATAGAGGTTGTGTATGTTGTGCAAGTGATAGATTAAACATTTGTGTTCCCCAAAATCTCACACATTAATTTTCTAACTCCCACAGAGACAGTATTAAAAGGTGAGCATTTTGAGGGACAGGTTAAGGAATAATGACGGAATCTGGAGGCTAAAATAGGCTAGATCAAAAGCCCCCAGAAGTAAATGGATTTCATAAGAAATTTTGATTTTGACCCAATGACATTGATGTGGGACTTCTGGCCTACTGGTAAAAAATTTGTACTGTTTTATTTTACTAAGTTTATGGTACTAAGTTACAGAAATAATAAAAATCTAAAGATCGGCAGATAGAAACATAGTCACTTTATGTTTGAAAAAAGAATTAACATGTTCACTGAGAGAAAGATAGTCTCTAATAAATAGTGTGGAAAAACTGGTTCGCTACATGCTGAAGACTAAAATTAGACCCATGTCTATCACCATGCACTAAACTAAAGTTAAAATGGGTCAAAGATCTAAACATTACAATATAAACAGAATTTCCTGGAAGATAAAATAGACAGAGATCTTGAAGACACAGATGCAGGCAGAGTTCATGAATAAAACCCTGGCTGCATAGGAAATACTTCAAAGAATAAACAACTAGGACCTCATCTTGTTAAAAAGATTTTGTACACACAAACACACACACACACACACACACACACACACACACACATGCACACGAATCACCAGAAGACTGAAAAGACAAGCTTTCAAGTGGGAAAAAAATTTAGCCAACTGACCCTGAGACAAAGGTATTCTATGTTGAACAAATAAAGAATTGAAAAAAAAAAATCTGACTCCTCAGTTTCAAAATCTCAAACCAAAAATGGGGATCTGAGATGAATACACAGTTCTCAGAGGAAGAAAACAAATGCAAATAAATACATAAAAATGTATTTAACATCACTGGTCATCCCAGAGATGTAAATTTAAATGACACTGACATTCTTCCCCCACATGCACATCCTGAAAGAATGACTCTCTACAAGAAAATAAGCAATAACAAATGCCGGCAGGGCTGTAAGGAAAACAGGCCACTGCTCAGCTGTTATTGGGAATGTAGACTGGTACCACCACTGTGGAAATCAGCCTGGAAACTCCTCAAAAAGCTAGGATTAGAGCTTCCATTCCACCCAGTTATTCCTCTTCTGAGTATCTTCCTAGAAAAATTAAAATCACCAGGCCACAGTAACATACGTGCTCCCATGTTTATAGCAGCACAATTTGTAATAGTTAAATATTGGAAGCAACCCAATCAACTGAGTTTGCCCATCAAACTGAGGAATGGTCAAAAAGTTGTGATCTTTTTATGCAGTGGTATACTACTTATTCATAGAGAAGATTAAACTTGAGACTTTTATGGATAAATGGATTCAACTTGAGATCACATTCATAAGTGAAACAAGTCAGAGTCACATGTGTAAACATTGTACTGTCTCCCTTATGTGAGAAACTAAAAGAGTAAATAAGTTCGAAAATATATACTAGTCATTATGAAACAGGAAGAAATTGTTCAAAAGGAAATAAGGAACTAGGATTGTTGAGAGGAAAATGGACAACAGGGAAAAGGGAAATAATGCAAGTCAGTTATAGTATTAGTGTCTCTTAGTTCACTAAAAAGGAAGGTTTGTGCTAATATTGATTGGAGAAATTTTTATACCCATATCTTTTATACTGAGCAACTGTCTTTTAAAGATAACAACATGGAATGTATTAACTATTGTTATTCCCCTATTATTTTGTTATGAATTCTGTTTTAAAATTTTTTCATAAAATAAAATATCAAATAAATAAAGATTGGCAGACAATGGTTTTCTATGGGGAAACAAACACATTATATATCTGATTATTAGCAAGTTATTTTCTCATTTTTGAGACACAATTCCTGATGCCCCAAATTTAAGAAGAATGGATTTGTTTGGGCTCGTAATTTTTAAAGATTTCAGGTCATGGTCAGATGGCTCCAAAGCATGGCAGCAAAGCAAAGGAGAAGCAGATCATGAAGCAGAGAGAGATCAAGACAGAAAGGAGGGTGAGACAGCCTTCCAGGGCACACCCACGCTGACCCACCTGCTTTGACCAAGCTAACCTCCCAGCTCACATTTACCCACAACCTCATCCATGGACTAACACATCTTGATAAGTATCACACTCACATGATCCAATTAACTCCCAAAAGCCCCACCAATGAGCACACAGTGCTTTGGCGGAGGAAGGGATCTAGATAGAAAGCATAACAGCAAAGTAACTATGTATGGTAGTGAGTGTTTCATGAATTTCATTAAAATTCACAGAGTACTTGGGAAATGACAATTGAGAAGGCTAATGTGGTGGACTGACAGCTGGGGGTCAATTTATAACACCCACCTGGTGCTAGGTGTGGAAGACACACCCCCAGGACTTTTGTCCACTGCATAAAAAGAGAACCAGAGGGGGGGATGGTATCTGTTGGGTCTCCTGGAGATCTTTGTCATGCTGGATTTCCTGACATGAACTTAGCTATTCTCATCCTTAGAGGAGCTCAGGTCCTCACTGTCACTGAGGATGGCTTTGGTTCTCCTTGGGGAAGCTCTGATACTTACCTTGAACGTAGTTTCCTAGCTCCTGTGCAGATCCCTTAGCCTGATGGCACAGATCCTTTATCTTTCTGGTGCAGACTTTATAACTTCCACCACAGACCTTTGGGTGCTCCCAATGCAGATCCTTAATACAGATTGTGTGAGGTATTGTCGTGGGCTCTTGGCCTGAAGTTTTAGCTGTAGAGGACATTGCCCTGGACTCTAGGTCTCCAGCTGGACTCATGCTAGCCATATTACATATAAAATGGTGAAGAATAAAATAACAAGGAAATCATTATGAATTCCTCCTTGTAAATAAAGATAAAATACATTTTGATTCATAACAATCCTGAAATTCTAGGAAGCACTTTCTCCCACTCTAACAAAATATTTTACCATCTTCTGTGCATCCCTTCAGGTGATTTTTTAACCTTATTCTCTTGCAGAGCCTGGAAGTCTGAACTGATTGATTAGCTCCTTCTTCCGCCACTTCTGTTTCAGTTAAGAGCAGTAGGAAATAGCAGTGCTTACTCCTTCCATTTCTCCACTATTGTGCTTTAATCCTGTAGGAAGAATCACAGTCCCTTTCAGAAAATGATCTCAAACTTTCACCCTGTACATGTTTAGATACTTTCTTCTTCCTCTTTTCTTTTCAGTTATAGCATTAGGGCAAACTATTGTGTATTTTTTTTGGAGTGGTTATGGCATCTCTTGTTTATTTGTTGCCTTACAACCTTGTAAATTGTTCAATTATCAAAATCAATTTAAATCTCCCAACATATATATCGTGGAAGAACCTTGGTACTGGAAATACTACCAAGAAACGAACTTTCAAAATGAAAGTTTGGTATTGGATTGAATTTACACACATTGAAAAACACAGAAAAGAGTGATAAAAGAACTTAGGAACAAGAAAAGTTAGGAAAACAATAAATGGTCAATGTCCATATTCAAGAAACCTGGGCCACATATTGAACAAAAGGAGCATAGTGTTAATAAAGAGGAAATTGAGAATGATACTGATTTTGGATTTGAGGAACTCACTGCTTTATTATTCTATTCCCTGACAGTGATATTCTGAAAGAAGAAGGAACTGGAGAAAGGAAAATGAACAATATTTAATTATATGAGATGTGCTTGTAAAAGTAATTTAGTACTGGAATGGAAATTGTGCTCTTTGCTGTTGAATAAGTGGATCTGAGGATCTGAAGACAAAAATATAAATTATGTAGACCAATCATACAAGTTGAAGACACAAATATACGTGAATTTACACATGCAGCAGCCAAAAAAGTGTGTACATATAGATAATAATAGCACAAATTTACAAAGGGCTAAAAATAATACCTATTAGATTTAGAATGAGCAGTAGTGATATAAAGAAGCAGAGACTCCTGCAAGTATGTGGCAGAATTTTTAAAGTAAACATTCATAATTTTTTCTTTTCTTACACTTTACTAACATAAGTTTTGCTTTTATGGACATTACACAATGACTAAACAACAAACCCTTTGAGAGGACATGGGTGTTAGCATACTTTATTCTAGTTGCTTTTTCAGGTAGCTTCAGAGCAAAACCACATTCTCAATTCAAGACAGAAGGGGATAAAAGCTGCAAAGACTGTGGTCACATTTATTATTTTCACACAGTGTAATATTTTCAAATTTAACTTGCCAAGTTAAAACCTCATTTGTATTTTCAAATCATGCCCTTCATTTCTAACGCAGCACTTTTTCTGCCTCACTTGCTTTGTTAATGTTTCAAATTTAACAAGGTAATTCTGCCCACTTACTTCATTAAAACAGTCATGTGTCACGTATCAAAATCAGATAGCAAAACGACATATGCTTTGCCACTTTTTAAATTAGGTATGCAATGTGACTTGGTCTCATGAATAGAAAATGAATACAAACTAATGTCACTTAATGGATATTACATGTGAGTAGATATATGTTTCTGTTTATTTCTACCCCATTGCAAATATAAAAGCCATATATCAAGTTTGTTGAAATACAAAATAGAAATTTTTCATCTCCACAACAAATGCATGCAGTAGTTTGTCATGGAAAGCATGAGACAGATATGCACTTAACATACTTTCTGCCAATAAATGTGTTTGAATGTTTTTTGTTTACTTAATAAATTATTATTACAGTATTTCAAATAACACTGTTTTTGTCAGAATTTATATACAACTACATAAAACATGCTAAGACATGTCAGTGGCCGTGTAGTTGGAATCAATTAACTGAAGACACAAATTTTTAAAATTTGATTTTAAAAATTAATGTTTGCAATATATTATGCATACATTCATCTTGAGGGATGATTGCTTACATGTACAGTATAAACAGTAGCTTGTTACCATTTAAAAATATCTGTTCACTTTCCTTTTCCCTCCATTCTTCTTTCTTCAGATCCGTTATCCTAATTTTCATTCTTGTTAGTATTGTTGATCTTAGCTCATATTATGCTATGTAAGGTTTACACTGACTGAGTTTGTTAGGTTCCTATACACAGCATATCTTTATTTTTATTTCTGTCTCCCTCCTCCTAACCCCTTGATCTTGTTCCTTTGGACTCTTTCCTATTGCAGGAGATTCATCCACTTACTCCCATCTATTCATTTATTACTAGTCCCTTCATACATTGGTTAACTCAAGTAGAAGATAACATATGGTATTTACATTTTTCTGACTAGTTTACTCAGCATTACATTATCCAGGTGCATCCATTTTCCAATAAGTGTCTCAAATTAGCCATTCTTTATGGTCAAGTGATATTGCATTATATACAGATACCATTTTTTTAATCCATCTGTCTGTTTTATACACAGGCTGCTTTCCAATATTTACCTATTATGAATTGTATGGCTGTAAACATGGTTATACTTGTACCTCGGTAGAATGATGTCTTAAGCTTCTTGGAAAAGTACCTAGAAGGAAGGTAGCTGGGTCCTATGGAATTTCTAATTCCAGTTCTTTAAGAAAACTTCATAGTGATTTCCATAATGGTTGTACTGTTTTATACTCCCACTAACAATGAAGGAGTTTCCCATTCACCACAGACTCTCTGACATTTATTATTGTTTGATTTCTTAATGATTGCCATTTTTTTCTGAAGTAAGACACAATTTTCAAGTTGTTTTAACTTGAAATTCTCTAATGGTCAGAGATGTTGAACATTTGTCTACCATTTGTATTTCTATCTCTGTAAACTGTCCATTTCTCTTGCCCGTTTTTTTGACTGGGTCTTTAATTTTAGGTGATTTAATTTTTTTGAATTTTTGTATGTTCTAGATATTAATTCTCTGTCTGAAGAGTAGCTGCAAAATGCTTTTCCCATATGGGAGTCATCCTTCCACTCTACTTATTGATTCTTTTGTTACACACAAGCTATTTATTTTGATAGAATCCCATTTGTTAATTCTACCTGTTATTGTTTCTACAATTAATGCTCTATTTAGAAAATCATTTTCTTTACCTATGTCCAATAGTATTTTACCTATTCTATATTCCAGCAGTTTTAATGTTTCTGTTTTATTGGTTAGGTTTTTGATTAACTTTAATTAAACATATGTTGAATTATAAGGGTTCAGTTTCGATCTTCTGCAAACATATAAAGAGTTTTCCCAGCACCATACTTGAAATAGGTTACCTTTTCTCTAACATATCAATTTAGCCCCTGTGTCAAAGGTCAAGTTGCTAAATATGCTTTGGAAAGTTTCTTTATCCTGTATTCTGCTCCATTCATCCACATATCTGTGTTTGTATGTCATTTTTATCATCATTGTTTGTAGTATAGTTTGAAGTCAGATATTGTTATGCCTTCTGCTTTGGTCTTGTTGCCTAAAATTGCTTTTGCTGTTCTGGGCCTCCTCTGGATCCATATGAATTTTAGAAATCTTCTCTCCAATTCTGAAAAGTGTGCTGTTGACATTTTCATTGAGATTGCATTTAATCTGCATAAAAGTTTTGGAAGAATGACCTTTATGACAATATTGGTTCTGCCTATCCAGGAGCAGGGGACATCTTTCCATTTTCTAATGTCCTTTCAGTTTCCTTTTTCAAAGTACTATAGTTTTGTTTGTGGATGTATTTCACTGCCAAGGTTAGGTTAATTCCTAGGTATTTCTTTTTTCTGGAAGCTATACTGAATGGAATAATTTTTTTTTTTTTTTTTACAATTTCCTTCTCACTAAGTTCAGTATCGGAGTACATAAATGCTAATTAGTTTTCATTATTGGAGTACACAAATGCTAATTAATTTGTGTTGGCTTTGTATTCTGTTTCATTGCTGAAGTTACTTATAAATTCTGAGTTTTTGGTAGAGTTCTTTGGGTCTCTTTGATAGTTCCCTGTCATCTGCAAATAATGATAATTTGAGATTTTACTTTCCTATATTTATCTTTTTGTTTCTTTTTCTTACCTAATTCCTCTAGCTAAAGTTTCAAGTACAATGTTGAATAAAAACAGCAATAATGGACGTGGTTGTTTTGCTCCTGGTTTTAGCAGGATTTTAGTTTTCCCCCATTAAATATAATGCTAGTTCTTAGTTTGTTATAAATACCTTTTATCACATTCACTATTTATCATATTTATACCTGTTTCCTGCAAGATTTTATCATCAAGGAGTGTTGATTTTGTCAAACCTTTTTCTGCATTATTTTTTATGTAATACAGATTTTTACCCTGCTGTTAATACGATGGATTACATTTATTGAGCTGCATTTGTTGAACCCTCTATGAGTCTCTGGAATGAAACTTAATCATGATGTATCATCTTTCTGTTGATGTGCTGCATTCTATTTGCTAATATTTTTTGAGGATTTTGCGTCCATGTTTACTAAGGCAATTGGTCTATACTTTTTGATTTTATCTTAGTCTTCATCTGATTTGTTGATCAGAGTGAACCAGCTTCCATAAATGAATTTAGGAACCTCTATTTCTTCTGATTTCTTTGAAGAGCTTCAGGAGTATTGCTGATACAACAACCTTAAAGGTTTTGTAGAATTCAGCAGTGAATCCATAAAGTCCTGGGCACTTTTACTTGCTAGGTTCTTTATTACTGTGTTGATTTTACTGCTTGTTAAGGGTTGCTAGTCACATTTGTCTCTTCTTGGGTTAGTTTTGCTAATTTGTATGTGTCTAGAAATCAGTCCATTAGAGTCACTGATTTTGCAAGTTGGAAAGCTAGATAGTTATGTGATAAAATGGCCAACAAAAGCTGGGCCAAACCTGGATTCCAGGTGTCACTCTTACCATCCCTGTGCACAGCTGACTCAGACTGGTTTCCTTATAATCTGCAGTTCAAGTGTAACAGGAGTTAATTATAGAAATACTGATTGGAAAAATCAATATATGCAATGAGCTTTTTTTTTTTTTTTGCAATTGGTCCTTTTTCCCATGTATTCTTTTTTCAAATTAAAGATTATTCATTAAGTTCTTCTAATTAGTTTCAAAATAAACACTGGAGGAATCCTTAATTATGGTAAGTGGCATGTTAGTTCTTAAACTAACTTTTAAATTGTTGTCATGGACTCCTGACATTAGAGTGAAACTCCTGAGCTTTCTCTAAAAAGAGCAGCGCTTCTCCTTAACTGTCAGTTTTATTGGAGGACTTGCTATGCGAACACTCTTAACTGCCTGTGTACTTCTGAGAGTCTTGTTTCATTTTAGCATCTGACTATGTCACTTTGTTTTGAGTTCTCAGAAGAGTTGTGACTGAAAATTTTCTGCCTAAGATCATTCCACTGATACTAGTTATTAGATCCTAATTTCAAGAACTAGTTTTACACTAAGTACATGCACTTTAAAACACTATGTTTACTTGGATCCCCTGTTTCATATTACTTTGTATATTTTTACTTGGTCATTGAACAAGTTTATTTTCAAGACAAAAAATTGTTCTTGTATAGACAAGTACACAGGAGAAATTAGGTTCTAAAAGAAAATAAAGCATAGTGATTGATGCAAAAGTTTTTAAAACATTGTTAAAGTCTGAATGCTTATTTTAAACCAAAGTCCATATATTTAAATCTTAGCTGCCAGGTGATACAAGAGGTATCAGAAGAAATGAGTGAAACTTTAGCTATCTATGCAATTATTGCTCCCCTTTTACTTTTATCTACCTGAGAGCACATTTTCTACTTTTTGGTTGTATGTGCTTGTTTTGAAAGGGAGAATTAGGTTAGATAAGTTGGTGTCTCTGTCACCTAATACTGTATACATTCTAGTACCTAGGAAGTTCGTAATGCGTGTTAAAAAATGTGTGTTAATAAATGTGTGTTAATAAATATATAAATTTTACATATATAAATTAATGAAATTGCAGGTGTTGGCCTATATCATTGTACTAGTGTAAAAATATATTTTCCTATACTAATATTTATTGTGAAACATTATGTAATGAATTAGTACGTCTTGAAAAGTCAGATAAATAGCAAATTAAGCTGTACATAACAATTTAGGACTGCTATTATTAAAACAAAGAAACAAAATAATGCAAATATTGTCAATTATTTTAGAAGTATACAGTCAGATTTGCAGTTTTTCTTTTATTTTTAGTCTATTTCAAAACTAATTAAGTCACCATTTGATTTGTAAATGAGAAACCAAACTCCTGGATTTGTTTTAAATCTAGCTCATAGTTTTTTATTGCTTATGTAATATTAGAATTTTTTAAGACATTGTGGTTGATAACTTAAAATAGCCTTCTGAATTAAATTTCTCAATTTATACTCTGAGGTAAAATATGTAATCAATTCAGATAAGGACACCCTGGCACAGAGAAGTAAGATGAACCGCTTAATGAGACAGAGTTTTTAAATATGTCATTAGACTCTAAAGCATATGGGTTGGATAAAGATATAATAAAGATAAGAATTTGAAGAAATTATATTCCAATTATTTAAAAAATTATATTAATATTTTTCAAAAGCTTTAACACAATACTAAATATAACATGTAAACATAAATAGATTGATATTTATGCAAGAATTCAACTATTATTTCAGTAAATTAAGTTCTTCAATATATGTTCTACCAAATGTTGGATCACACTTAAAATAATTTGGAGACTATGAAGTTTAAGGAGAATGTTAATTGTTTCATAAAACTTTACTTAAAGAAAATGTTCTTTCAAATCAGTATTTTACAACACAAAATTATATGTTAGGCACTAATTTTCAGTTCAAAAATCTTCATATGATTCACTTTTCATTTTATTCTTTTGGTTAGTTTTGTTCTTGATTTTCATAAAAATGTGAACTTTCTTCTTATTTGGAAAGACATCATTACGGTGTTACTGTTTGCAAAGTTTCCCTCCGAAGGAAAGGAATTCAGAGATGGATGGGAGAGGGCAGGAAAAGGTTGAAAAAGGAATAGAGACGTTCTGTGTTTTCTAAGTGTCTGAGTTGTCCGGGGTGGTCTCCAACTCGAGCTCTTCCCATAGTATTAGAGCAACATGCAGCACTGTGCTCAGCTTCTCTTTTTTAAATTTTGGAAGAACCTCCACATTCTTATTCACAGGGCCTATGCTACGTCCTATTCCCAGCTCCATGGTTCCCTTTCCTCCTCATCCTCTCCAACACTGAGCACTTCGATCAAAGCCGATCTTACTACACTGAGATGATATCTCCCTGCAGTTTCATGTTACATTTCTCTGATAATTAGCGGTGTTGAGCAATGTTTCACGTATTTTTTTGAAAATTCTGTTTAGGTTTCTTTCAAGTATGCAACTTGTTGAAACCAGTACCATCAAATATTCTTACATTCAGGAGACACATTTGAATCTTTGAAATTATTTAGTTTTAATTTAATTTTCAAAAATATTTTGAATAGTGATATAAATACACAACAAAAAAATCTCAAGGCATAATATCACAATAACACAAATATTTCTGAGACAGCTCATAGAAAGCAGATGAATCTTACACATCAAATAACTACGTGACTGTTACTGATCAGTTTAACTTCCCAGATAATAAAATTTGTCCATATACTGCACTAATATTGGAGAATGACTCATGAGGGTTATATGTGCAATTAATTTGAAGTCACAAAAAAGATGTTGAAACATCCCAAACATTTCATAAAATTTATTTATATATTAACTGCATTACTTACTGTAACTGGCAAATTGTTATCATTGTATAGACAAAAAAGAAATACAAAATACATATATATTCTATTTTATTCACTTGAATTTTCAGTCCATGGTGTTATAAATCATTTAGCAGAACTCATATATATAAAATATTTAAGATATAATTTGTTTTTATAAGCAAAATAAAGCTTTTTAAAAATATATATATAAGTAAAATATATATATAAGTTAAAAAAATACAGACTCATCTTTGTATTTTCTATCTTAAATATTTAAAAGCCACTGCTTAGATTTCTTTTGTTCCCTCCTTTCCATCTTTACTATTTTACTATGCATCATTAGTCACAAATTAAATATACTCTAAGAACTGGATATTAACTTCTCCATATAAATTATTAAAATACAGGAGATTATGAACTACACAATAAACATCATGGAAACAATATATATTTTTCAATTCCTGACATTAATGATTTCAAGATCCACTTTTAAAAAAATTGAACACATAAGAAACACTTATTAACAGTATTGAAATGTAAAAGGAAATTAAAGACAATACTAAGTATCCAAATCTCAAATATCCAATAAAAGAACAAAAGTAAATATATTTAAAATATGTATAAAACATAAAAAGCATAAAAAATTTTACATATATAAATTCAAAGTACATAGAAGTATAGTACCTAAAGAGAAAACTTTCCTTTATACATTTATACTTGAAAGAGAAATTATCAACAAAAAAGGATGAAATCATTTTTTTACATTACATAGGCAAGGATTGAATTAATATTTTATTATGCTCAAAAGACAATATGAATGTATAATTATCAAACACTATGTCATTCCGTGACTGTCATATATTTTGGAAAAATAAACCTAGTGCAATATTCTCTTTAGCATTATTATCAAATACATTAATCAATATTAAATGTGAAACCCATGCAATTTGCTGTTTATAAAAGTAATTTTAATCAAGAACATAAAAACATACATTAATGGTTTTAGATTAAAAAAAGCATATGTTTTAGAAAAATAATTGCATTACCAGTATATTTTTTGGTATATAAATTGCTCAGATCTTTTACTTCTCAGTTTTAATTATTTTTCTTAGTGATGTTACTGGTAGATTTTTATGAAATTTATAATTGAGATAAAATCTATTTTTGCTTGTGATGATAAGCAAATAAATACCAAAAAAAAAAAATACAAAAAAGGAGAAACAAGAGTGAGAAACAAGATTATAGACTAGCAAACAGCCTGTGAAGACAGATGACGGAATAACCAGTCCACAGTTTGGGAGCGTTGACAACCAGCATCGTGATGCTGCTGAAACTGATTTACGGTCAGATGCTCTGTGACACAACACTTCCTGAAACACCATTTTAGCATTAACTCTTTTAGATTTACAAATACTGAAAGGCTGAATCCTCATAAGTTACTCCACAGCCAGCACCATATAAGAATTAAGAATTTCAAATAACTTGTCTAAACAGAAAATCTTTTTATTTTTTTATTTTTTTTGCTTTTGTAATGTCTTACATAAATGCTAATTTTAAACACTCTATAAAACAGTTGTTTCAAACATGAAGAGTAATGTTTTAGTAACCCATTCCTACTAACCATATGAAATAATATAAGCTATAAAAATGCAGGCTCAGGGGGTGCAGCCTCCTATTTTATAATTCAGACATTTTTATGTACACCAATGTGGAATTCTTTTCTACTCTGACATCACTCTCCTGATGTGTTTCTTTGCATGTCTTTGGAGATATATTCTTACATTAAATGTGACATTCTATACAAGCTTGGAGCACTTTGAGAAGATAATTCTTTAGTATGAAGATATCCTAGGGAAACAGGTAGTAAAGATAATCCCAACTGCTTTCATTAATCCAATTTTGCATTATTGAGATATGAGTAAGAAGTATTTCAGTGTTACATATGAATATATAGGAAGGCTTAGAGCTTCTTTGTCAACAGACATGCAGTGAGCTGATCAAGTTTACAGTCCTCGTCAAAGGAAAAGTATATCCAAGCAAGTACCATACGTGATTTAAACTTTATGTAAGTAAAGCACATGCTCAAATTTGAGGTTGGGAAACTTGGTTACAAAGTGTTTCTTAATAGATTCTAGAAATTTCACATAATTATATTTATGTACATGTGTCCTGAATCCAATCATTATCCATTTCAAACATGCACTAATAAAATTATTTGAAAAAGAATGTATGGTTGCTGAATAGACAGGAGCTAATTCTATGAGTCAACTTGGCTAGGATATCATACTCAGTTATTTGGGCAAACAATAGCTTAGCATAATTTGGGTGTAGAAAACTTTTATACTAGAGGACTTAGAAAAGCATATTAGCTTTCATAAGATCCTACAGACTTGTCTAGTTGGTTGAAGACATTAGAGAACAAAGAATGAGGTTTCTTGAATTAGGAAGAACTTTCCTTAATATCATCAACTCTAATCCAAGTTTTCAAATTGCTGATCTGCTGTGTAGATTCTAAACTCACTAGATCCCACAACCATGTGAGCAAATTCCTTAAAATATTGTGTGTGTGTGTGTGTGTGTGTGTGTGTGTGTGTGTGTGTGTCTAGGAAGAGAAATAGAAACAATTGTTAGGATGTATATATATATATATATATATATATATATATATATATCACTCAACTATCACAGTTTAATTAGCACTCCATAAAAAACAACATGCTAAATTCAATATTTGATTTGTTGAAAAATGTAGCTACAAAGAAGTAGTCTTACATTGATCAGTACTGTTATACTGTGATTTCCCTTTGAGGAAAAATGTCAAAAGAGTTTGCTAAGTCCATTATAAAAGATTAGTACTTAAATTTTGTCTCAATATAAAATATACCAAAAGAAAGGGATATGAAAATAAAACAGGTCAACATAGGTTGCATTTTAGCTTTTTTGTGTTGAATTGAAGGACATTCTCTACAGATTTTGTAGAAGTATTTCCTCTTGCTCAAAGAAATATTTCCATTCAACATGTCAGACAGAAATACTTTGTGTCAGTATCTCTTTACATATTCTCTGGAAATAACATCTTGCACATGTGCATACAAATATACATTTAGAGGCCTTTTCTATTTTTTGCAAAGAATTTCCCTTATCCCCACATGTAATTAAACACAGGTATTGGTTTTTCCTCAGAAGTCTATTTCCATACCCAATTTGGCATGTATTCCCATAGAATCACACTAAATCAATGCTTAATCTCATGATCAGTCTCCTATAATAAGCCTCTCTTACTTGTCTTCTTGCCTGAAGATTTTCCTCTCAGACAGTCTTACAAACTGCCTTGAAAATAATTTTTCCAAATTGTCACCTTTATCAGTTTCCCAGTCAAAATAGACCATTATCTTGCTGATGCAAAAAAAAAAAAATCTTCCTTTTTTTCTTTATTTTTTGCTTCCTTCCATTCTTCTTCTCCTCCTCCCCTTCCTGCATCCCTGCCTTTGTATTGGCAAATTCCCTGGATTATACCAATATGTGCTACACATTTCTAAGCCAATTTCCATCTTTAGATGTGTTAAAACAAATGCTGGCTTCAATGGTACAACTTTCTTATTTTCAAAATTTCATCAAATTTTGAAATATTCAAATGTACCTGTGGTAGAAAGTAATTTATATACTCATTTAAAGAGAACACGAAATGTAGAAAATATATGAAGAAAAAAATTAAATATTGTTTGTATCTTAGTAAGAATTAATCTCAAGAAATAACTTCAAAGAAAATGACTATGCTTTGTCTTAAAGTTTGTGGTACAGGATTCTCATTTTTTCAGATAGTTGATAAAGAAACAATTTTATTTATTGGGCATTAGTCAGCACTGACCACATAACTGAAATGCAAAGTCAGTTTGATTCTGGCAAATATGGCAATTTTAGCCATTTAGGTACCCTAAGGATTGTACCCAGAAGCCTGCCACAGACATTGATCTCCAAATATTTACATTACAGGCATAAGATGGAAAAATAAGTTTATAGATACAACTATTTGCTAAAATACTATCCTTGAAAAGTTGAATAGAAGTCATTTACTATGTTATAATGATACACAGTTTACTCTGTTTTAGTTACTTTTCCTAGGGCTGAGACAAAATATGCAACAGCCGAAGTTGAAGGAGGAAAATTTATTTGGTTCACAGCTTGCGGAAGTTTCAGTTCACAGTTGGCTGGCTCTAAAACAGGATGGAATGCAGAGGGAAAATGCAGAGTAGAAACAGTTCATTGTAAAACAGGACAGGCAGAAGGTAACAAGCAGCAAATGTCTGATAACCAACCAGCAATCCCTTTCTGTCGCTATGTCATATCTAACCTACCATCCTTAAGGAGGTAGTACTCACTCCCAGGGTGGGGACCCTTAATCCTAGCCAGATCTATGCTAAACCGATCAGTAGACTGATGAAGCAATCACACTCCTTGATCCCAGTATCACACAGTCCAGATGAAGCCCATTCTGAAAATCCCCACCTATGACTGCATAAGGCTTTGGATGACATCTAGACAGAAACCAAAATGTCCTAACACCTAATTGCTTCAACATTAGTGTCAGAAACTACATTTGCATTCAATATTGTATATTGTCTTTACAAACCAAATGAAATACTGGCAAACCTCTATTGGAAAAATTGAGAGTTGAGCATAATTGCATCATTAGTTTACCACACTCATCCAGTGAAACATTCATAAGTGTCTGCTATGCATAAGTTCCCATTACACTGTTTAAATTTATGATGTTGAATCAAGCAAAAAAATCTTTTGATCTTTGGAAATAACAGTCTAATGGAGAGAGATAGCAAACAGTAAACAACAAAGAAAGGCCTATAAGGTTAATGTTGTTGTTATTATTTTCTTTCAGACTTTCTTACTTTGAAGACATAGGAAAGAGCTGTAAACAAAAGCGTAAGTGTTATTGGGTGGTTGTAGGGAAAATTAGACGTGCATCATCTTCCTCGTGGTCTGCTCAGTGCTTTGTCTGTGACATGCGCGTGTCCTCCTGCTGTCTTCTATAGCTGCTCATCTGAACCAGCTGTCAGGCATCACCTGCACGTCACGCAGACTCGAAGCAATTTCTAAGGAGAGCAGGAGCAGCGTCAGCAGTACGCACTGCCTTGCGCTTTTTAACTCTACTATTGCTGCTTGATTGACGTTTTTGAAATTCTGTCAGCTTACTGTTCCCCCTTTGTTTGCTTTACAGAGAACAGAAGAGAATCTGCAGTTCCTATCCATTAGCTGGGTGAAGTCACAGCCCAGCTGAGAGAAGGTCTAGTGTTATACATCCTATATCATAAAAATATAACAATAAAGATGATTGCGTTGAGGCTATAGACTTAGTTGCTTAAAAGACTGCTGATAAAAAAATGTAAAGACGTTCAATGTTTAGGGCTTTAGGTATAGATTGAAATTCCATGATGAAAAGATAAAATATTTTAAATATTAACTGACCTTTCTGTGGGGGATTGTGGAATCTTTATTTGTTTTGAAGAAATAAATTTTAATAGGTCAAAATCAACTATTATTTGTGGATTCCAAAATTCTATAAATTAAAATAAATTATATGTCAAATATATTGGTAAATTACTTTGTTTTATTCATTTTAAAATGCAGAAAGCTCTAGTTGTCCCTAAGATGACTTCTGTCTCCTTGGAAGTCTACCACAAAAGAGATCAACTAATATTAGATTCTGCACTTTGGTTTAAAATTTTTAAGTGTTGAGACTAAGAAAGTGGGAACCACCTCTGTACTATTTGAATAAAAATAAAGAATATATGGATAGATTTATTTACTGATGTGCAGATATTTCTCACTAGAAATCTGATGTGGTATTATAAGTGAAAAAATGGTAATAAAATACTTCCCTACAAAAATGGTAACATATATTCTTTTTATTTTT
>PVJX010023652.1:0-29014 GCA_004027295.1 Dolichotis patagonum | reverse complement strand
AGGTGGGCAGCAGAGGCTGCCATGTGTACAGGGAGGGTGGCCTGTGTGCTCATGCAGCCTCTGGAGAAGAGTTTCCGTCTTCTCTGGGCCAGACTGCTCAGGCTGGGATGTTAGCACAAGTCAGCATGGCTGTTAGACTTGGATGGCATTTTGAAACTTGGCACATTTTACATAAAGATCTGGATTTCAGGGGGCCGGCACCTGAAATACCAGGTGATCATGCCCTACCTACCTCTGTCACAGCCGTTGTGGGCAGAGGGTGATTTGGTGGTCCTTGGGATGGGTGCATTCTCCAGCCTGCACCCAGTTGCCTCTGGATTGCTGTCAAGTCCACGTGGGTATTTTGTAGAAGTCACTTGGTGCTTTGTAGGGCTTCACTGCTCTTGAAGTAGGGCTTCCGGAGGCTGTGCTCTGGCGTGCCTGCTCAGGCTGTTCTGAGACTGAGATGTAGTGTCTGAGAGCAGTGTGAAAGCTGAAGTGCTAAGCGACTGGGGCAGGAAGCGAGGGCTTTAAATTGTGGACAGTTGTGCTGTGGAACTTGGGGAATCTTGGAGATGAGCACTGTTGGCGCCGACAGTGACCTGCCTCGCAGTGCTGTCAGCAGGCTTGGGAAGAGTGTGGTGAAGAATGTGAAGCCGACTCCTTAGTGGACTGCAGAGTACATCCTTCTGTCCTATGGGGCACACAGGAAGTTGTGGCTTAATTAGGGTGAACCGGGGTTTTTGGTGCTGCTGGGGGCTGAATCCAGGGCGGGGCATGTGGCTACACAAGTGCTGTACCACCCAGGTTTGAAGAGAGAAGAAGTAAGCTACAATTCTAGAAAAGGGGCAGTTAACAGTGTCTGCGCATTTGGAGTACAGCTTTTAGGTTGTCTTCGCACCAGCATCTTGGAATTGTTTCTGGGCAACTCTCTGCTGCTTCCACCCTGGCAAGTCGATTATTCGGGGCTGCCCTTAGACACAGCATGTGTGCGTATGGAGCTGAGGCAGCACCCGTTTTAAGCTACATGAACAATGAGCTCTATCTAACCTGTGTAGTATCCAGAGAGGTCTTACCTGCCCACGCTGGAGGAGGGTATAGACGGCTATGCAGCTTAGCGCAGCCTGTAGTGTCAGCATTGCCGTGCTGACACCAGCTCATTCATTCACTCACTGATTTCTGGTGGACATAGAATAACGTGTCAGGTTTGCGAGTTGTCTTTGTGCAGTGCGCTCGGTAAGATGCCTTTGCTATGGGGATACTGAGCAAGAATTAGGTAGCTAATGAAATTATTTACTGAGTTGCTGCTTGTGTGTTGCCAACTGGTGGGCAACTTGTGACACCCAGCTCAGCTGAATGAGCGTGATGTTGGGTATGGAAGGCCCACCGGAGGATTGTTGGCAGCAGCATAAAAGAAATGGAGAGTTGGGCTGGGGATTTAGCTCAGTGGTATAGGTGCCTACCTTGCAGGTGTGCAGTTGTGAGTTTGATCCATGAGTTTCAGCCCCGGTACCAAAAAAAAAAAAAAGAAATGGAGAGGAAGCGGTGGTGCTGTTGATTGTCCTGGAGAAGCTTGTCATGTTGATTTTCCTGTTAGAACTTGGCTGTTACTGTTGGAGCTCTGGTCCTTGCTGTCACCGAGGATGGCTGCGGTTCTTTTGGGGGGAGCCCTGGTCCTTACCTTGGGTGTCACTTCCTGGCTCCAGTGCAGATCCCTCAGCCTGCTGGCACAGGTCCTTCATCCCACTGGCACAGACTTTCTAGCTTCCACCACTGTTCTTTGGGCCTTCCTGGTGCGGATCCTTGACACAGACTTGCATGTGTCATTGTTGCAGGGACTGGGCCTCCAGCTGGACTCAAGGAGAAAATTGCTATGGGCTCTAGGTCTTGAGCTGGGCTTGTGTAAGACATTGTGGTAGGATCCAGGGCCTCAGCTGGCTTCTTTGGAACTGGTACATACATGGATGGATCTCTTGCACTCTTGCATTCGACTCTGGGTGAATATTATAAAACAATCCTATAAATTCTGTGTCCCGTATTTAATGTTTTGCTGTGTAAGCTGACCACAACACTGTGTACCAGTCCCTGGTGCCCGGGGGTGGTTCTACAACCTGGGGAGGTAAGGAAGCAGTCCCTGCTGCTGGCTGTGGTACACACTGGTAATTCTAGCACATAGGAAGCCAAGGCAGGAAGACTGTTGCAAGCACAAGCCCACGGGCTGCACAGCAAGACTCTGCCTCGGGACCCCCTCCCCCCAAGTGGTCCCTAGCCTTAAGACTGAGGCTAAACAGCTTGGGTTCCAATGGCCTGGCTTCTGTCCCTTCCCATGGAATAGCAGTGATGATATTAATGTGATTGGAATCCAGAGCCAAGATCAGTAGCAGAAGGCTGGGCCCCAGGAGGCTTCTAGGAGAGATCACACAAAGGGTGCAAAACACAAGATCTACAGCCAGATGTGGTGGTACATACATGCCTATAGTCCCAGCACTGTGAGGCTGAGGCAGGAGGATTGTTGTGGGTTCCAGGCCAGCCTGGGCTACAAAGAGTTGAAGGACAGTCTTAACTATATAGTGCAACCTTGTCTCAAAAAAACCCGCAAAAAACCCTCACATGATCTAAATTAGAAGTGCAGGAGCAGGGGTCTCATTTGAGACCAAAAAGTAGGCTGTGGGGAGGCAAGATGGGGCCAGCTGCCCTACGGGGGAAGGAAATGAGATCACAAGGGTAGGAGCAGGGCTGCTGATAGCAGTCACCTGCTTCTGCTGCTGGTGGGGGAATCAATTTCTAGTTGGCTGTGAACACAAGGTGCTCCCAGTTCTGAGGGCTGTGCTGGGCTCTGGTGACTGAGGGTCCCTCATGGATTCAGCTGCACTTGTGCCACATTGAGCTTCTCCCCTCAGTGTCAGTAGCCTGGATGGGGCCCGCATGCAGGGAGTGCCTGGAGGGAGTAGACGGCCAGCAAAGGACTTGTGTAAATTTTGGCTGAGTACAAGGAAATGCTGGGGATAGGCCAAGGTTAGAGCTCAACAGCATAACCACCTGCCTGGCAAGCGTGAGGTCATAGGTTCGATCCCTGATACCAAAATAAAAAAAAAAGAATTAGATGTTAACTAGTGGACCTAGTGTCCTTGTTACAGCGGAGTTTCTCCTCCTCCTCCTCATGGGAAATACTTAAGCTGTGACTGCTTACGGTGTGCAGGTGAGGGGCTGACAAGGTGGTGTCCAAACAGTGCCTGCCCTTGGAGAGGACAGGGACCGCACACACAGCCAGTTCCTCACCCTACAGCCTCCCGCCAGCTGGGCCTGGCTCTGTTACAGTGGAAACTCGCTGTAGGGTGGGGGGAGGTTGGATGTGGTTGGGAAGAACCCCCCTCCCCTTTGCAGTGACCTGGCCTGTGTGGCTCCCAGGCACGAAAATTCTGACAAGTTCTCTGGTGATGCCAAGCAGCCAGGTGGGGGAATTTTTGACTAAAGATTCTGTAAGGTTCATTCTGCCTCAGAATTGTGTGTCTCTAGTTAGGACACTGTCCCTGTCCCCGGAAGCTGGCAAGAGAAAGGTCATACAATTCCTACTGCTAATAAAAATAATGCTGCTCAGAGTGCAATCTCCAGTACTTAAAAGAACGTCAACTAGCAAACGTTGGAGTGCATGTTATGTGCTAGGTGCTGAGCAAGGTAAGCATGAATTTACCTTTTACTCTGAGGAAGGTACAATTAGCCCCATTACTTGTGTTTTTGAGATAGGATCTTGCTATGTAGTCCCAGGCTGACCTCAGACTCAGTGATCCTCCTGCCTCAGCCTCCCAAGTGTTGGGCTTGCAGGCGTGCACCACCACACCTGGCGACTCCCACTTTACAGGTGAGGAATTTGAGGCTTCTGTTAAGAAACGCGGTCAAGGTTGCACAACTCCAGGGCCGTTTGGGCCGAGTGTCTGTGGGTGTGTAGTCTGAGGGCAGAGATCGTGCGCAGATCTGTACAGCTCAGCCTCATCTGGGAATCGGCTAGAAATGCCTGCACTCAGGCCCTGAAACAGAAACGGGGTGCGGCCCGGTGGGTGGTCCTGATGGAGCCAAGGGTGCAGGAGAGCACCGCAGAGGGGACAGCCCGAGGCCAGGAACCTCAGTGCGGCTTCCCGTGGCCTTCCCTGCAGTGGAGCGAAGGGATCCCCGCAGCCTCCCACAAGGGGGCACTGTGGGCACAGGCTTGGGGGCTGCGGGCTTTGTTGTCAGTCCCTCTCCCTGTGTTAGCGGAAGAAAGCTGGGTGCCAGACGCCCGGGGAGGTCATCCTTCCTCGGGAAGGTCTAATGGGGGCGGGAGTCTTGTTTATGGCATTCGGCCTTCTTAGGGAAGCTGGGCTTGCGGCTTTCGGCTGTTCACTCGGGCCTGGCGGTGGGTGCCCTTCCGAGCGGCGCAGCGCGGTCTCTGCAGACCCTGGGAACCCAGCACCTCCTCCTGCAGCTGCCCAGCCCGGCCTTTTGCAGTTTCTCTGGGGGACCGAGCGTCAGGGGCCCGGCAGCCGATTGTGGCCGGCGCCGAGCTCCATGGTGCTGTGCCTCCGCCTTGTTTTCAGGCAAGCTTGGGTGGGGACCTTGGTGCAGGGTGCCAGACCAGTCCTCAGCGGTCGTTCGTTCTGCCCCACCACACTTTAGGGCCTCAGTTCCCCACCCCTAGGGTGGGGAAGTGACTCCGAGAAGAATCCTCAGATCCTCCCTCGGCTCCCAGGAGCCGAGGAGAGCCTGAGTCGTGCTCCTCAGAGGGCCGGGGTTTTGGGGGAGACGTCAGCCCTGCCACCGGACGTCCATCCCCCTTCCCCCCCCCGCCCCCACCAATGGCCGCTCAAGCGCTCCTAGGGATTCACTGCAAGGCGGCAAGGTGCAACCTATCAAGTCGGATTTTTAAAGAAGTCCAGATGTTTAGATTTTGCCTCTATAGATTTCTGTTGTGCGTTGTTGGGAAGAAGGGAAGATTTACGCAGAGCTCTCCTTTCCTCTGCAGGCTGTATGTCTTCTGCACGCCTCTGCTGGGGGTGGGCGGGGCTTCGGCATCACCTCGTTAATCTGGGCTGGGCGCCTGTGCTCTGTGGCCGTCAGACCGAGCTGCTCAGGTCAGGGCCAGAAGGTCTCTAGCACTGTAGTGTTGCAGATATGCGGTGTGCATGTCCCAGAGTCCTAAGGGGCTTCGTGGGAGCACCTGGGCCAGCCCTGTGCAAGGCGCCACCAGCTCTGTGCTGATTGGGACCCCTCCTTGCTTTTTTTTTTTTCTTCCTCTTTTTGAAACAGGATCTCACTATATAGTGCAGGCTGGCCCTTGCACTCACTATATTGCCCAGATAGACTTTGGATTTAAATCAATCCTCCTGCCTCAGCCTCCCAGACGCTGGGGATCACAGATGTATGCACTGTATCTGACTAAAATCTTTTAAAATTTTTTCTCCAGGGCCTCACACATGCTACGCAAACATCCACTACTAAGCTACAGACCCTGCTCTAATGGTATTTTTAGTTTTATTTTTAGATGGTCTCACTAAGTCTCCCAGGCTTGAACTTGCCATCCTCCTGTCTCAGCCTCCTGGGGGCACAGGTGTGTGCTACTGTGCTTGTGAGATCTGAGGACTTATTCACTCAGAGCCATCAATGCAGCCGGGTCAGCCCTTTCTTGATCCCAGCAGGGCCCCACACTCTGCCTGGGCTGTGGGTGAGGCCCCCCTTCCCCACAGAGGCATGAGGCATTAAAGTCAGCTTGTCATTTTGTTCCTGTCCACTGCTGGGGGATGTGGGCTACTGTAGCCTAGGCCTTGGGGACAGGGTTTTGGGAGACTCTTCCTACCTGTCTTGCCGTGTTAGGAGGGAAGGAGTGGATCATTTCTGAACAGAAGCTCTGAGGGGTGGGGGAAAATTTACCACTGGAAAGCTGGGGGCGTTGCTGGGATTGTGTGGGGAAAACTTCCCACGGCAGCTCAGCTTTCTGTCCTCTCATGGTGCGTGAGGGGGTCTGGTTTCCCAGTGGTCTCTAACACTTGTTATTATTTGGCCCTTTGTTCCGCACTGGGCTTTAAACCCAGGGCCTTGCACATGCTAGGCGAGTGCTATACCACTGAGTTACCCCTAGCTCTATCTGTACTTTTGATTTTAGCCACTGTGCAAGTGAGTGTGACGTGTGGTTACTCATTAAGCTGGCCTTGAACTCACAGGGATCCTCCTGCCTCAGTCTCCTGAGTGCTGGGATTTCAGGTGTGCACCACTGTGCCCGAATTTAGTTGCGTCACTTTGGAAGTCAGTCAGAAGAAGCAGGAGACCTGAGAAGACCGCAGCTCTGTGCGTTCAGGGCCATCCTGGGAGAAGCGTGCCATTCCTCCGAGTACGGAGGAGGCAGGGAAGCAGGTTTGGCCAGATGGGAGAACGCTTTCAAAACTCAGAGCTGATGGTGAGGGAGGGCTGCTGGGGACAGTGAGAGTCCATCAGGGTGGGTGGACAAGCAGACTGTGGCTGTTTCCTCAGCGGCATTGCCCCAGGCCTGGCTCGGGGGCTTTTAGGGTCTCCTATGCTCCAGAGCCCCTGAGCTGCGGCTGCTTCTGACTTTGTAGGGACTTCCTGTCCGCACAGCTGGGATTGCTCCCAGCCCAGATCTGTCATGTCTCACGGATCCCGAGGGCTAAATTTGGAATTTAATAACAATACTTTGGATTTATGTCGCCTGTTTCCTTGGAGGCACTTCATCTGTTATCCCATTAATTCTCCTAATGTCCCTGGGCGGAAGGTGAGGGAGGGTGAGACAGGAGAAGGAATCTTCCTGGCTTCTCCGCATCCTGAAGGTGACGGAGGCAGCTAAAGCAGGAGCAGCTGCCCCGCCTTGCCCCTTGAGAAGGGGCTGTCTGCTGCGAAAGGCCCACTCCCTGTGGGATGACTGTTGGAGGCATAGTATATTGGCAGGTTGAGTCACAAATTTTTTTTTTAAATCAAGGTCTCACTGTGTAGTCCAGGCTAGCCTTGACCTGGTAACGATCCTCCTGCCTCAGCCTCCTGATCATAAGATTACGGGACTGTGCTACCACACCCAGCTTTCCACAACAAAGTCCAACAAAGGCATGTAGGGTCTGGCATGGGTAGGAGCAAAGGGCCCCAAGGTACAGTGGGAGACCAGTGTCTGTGCCAACCTGCAGAGGCTTGTCTGGAGGCCTGCAGGCTGGATCCTGGGGCAAGAGGAGGATGTGTTTGAACCCGGTTTGGAAAGTGTGTTGGGGTGAACCCTGTACTTACACCCAGTTTTGTCTACTCACCTACCTCCTTTTTTCTTTTTGTTTTTGGTTCAGGATCTTACTATGTAGTTCAGGCTGATCTTGAACTGCCGCTGATTCTCCTGCCTCAGCCTCCTGAGAGCTGGGATTATTCGAGATTCCCCTGGTGGTGGTTTCCTTTTCCTAGCCATGTGATACAGCTGCTGTTCTTGTAGTGGCTCACTTTCCCAAGTGGAGGGGTGGCCCAGGGTGCTGCTGGACAGAAGGACAGGTCCCCCAAGTGTGCTGGAGCGGGGGATGGGGACTGAGGACTTGCTTGGAGGGTGAGCTCTGCTGGAACTGGCACCAAGGGTGGGCAGGAATGGGAGGGACGGGCCCTGGCTGGGGGCTCTGCTGGCAAGCAGATGGATTTGGGGACTCCTGTGCTAGCTGCCACCTGATGGAGTCATCCGCTGCAGGCACTTTCCTTTCAAGCCCGGGCATGTGGATTGTGGGCCGCCCTAAGCGATCGGTCCGGCCTGCAGTGCCACCTCCCAGCTGGCTTCCGGCTGCTGCTCACCTCCCCCACATTAGGTGACAAAGGCCCAGAAACCCAGGTGCAGTCTACAGCATGCGGCCATGGGAAGTCTGGGGCGGGTGTGGAAAGGGGCCTGGTGGATGTGGGCAGTGGTGTGTGCCATTGGGTATGGCCCAGTCAAGGGCACTGTCAGAGGTGGAGTCCTTGTGTCCTCCTCCACCTGCTGTGACAGTGCGGGTCCTGCAGAAGCTCCTGTCTGGACCCCCGGCTCTTCATCTCACCAGCTGGACCCTGGAGGTCCCTATGACCTACACCGCCCTTCGGACCAGGCTTTCAGCACCTCCAACAGTCCTGGAACACCGTGAAGCAGCATCTGTTGACTGACTGATCGACTGGGGCTTTCATTTTATTAAAATGAAAAAATATGTATTTCAATAAGTAACAGATAAACCAACTTAAACTACTTTAAATGATGTATTTAACAGTTATTTACCTTGAACAACACCTGTTAGCCCCACAGCTAGAGGCCAGGGATATAAATTCTACAGGCAGGTTTGGTCAGGGTCAGGATTGGAATGGGGGAAGCAGAGGCAGGGAGACAGCCAGTAGCTAGGGCAGGAGCTCGGGTAGGAGGTGACTTTGGCCCCTGGGCCTGTGAGATGCCAAGGTTTAGCAGTTCTCCCTCATGGTAGACAAGACCTGTCCCTTGAGAAGAGCCGTTAGATTTAGTTTTCCATTCCCCTCTGTCCACATGGAGAAACTGAGGCACACAGAATGCCCTCCTGAGTTGGGCACAGATCCCAGCTCTACCTTCTGCATCTCCCAGCAACCTTGAATGTCTGGGTGAACCCCATGGAGAGTTGAGGGCCCATCTTGGTACTGGAAATGTACATGAAGGGCTTTCCCAGTGGACACCTTGGCGGTGGTCAGGGGGTGCTAGGGTGGCCATGGCTCCAGAAGAGTGTCAGTTAGATGCTGGTTTGGCAGTTCGTGGTCCGTTTTGTCACTCTACTGACCCTCACCGTTTGCCTATCTCGAGGGTGGGTGGGTCTTGATTGGCATAAGCCAATGACAGTATGGCATACTGAATGAGCAGTAAGACCTAAGCCAATCAGCACATGGAACAGCCCCTGGCCAAAGTGACTGACTGATGTCGGTCCAATAAGAGTTGGTGAGATGGTTTACTTGACAGTTAAGAAAGGATCTCTCGAGCTCCAAACGGCCTGGTGTGCAGATCTGAGGCTGGGAATCACCGCAGACGTTTTTCTCTCTCTGCCTGGGGACAGAGTTGACCTTTGGAGCAGAGAAGAGCTGAGAGGATATCAGAGAAACAACCAGACCCTGACCAAACCTGCCTGTAGAATTTATATCCCTGGCCTCTAGCTGTGGGGCTAACAGGTGTTGTTCAAGGTAAATAACTGTTAAATACATCATTTAAAGTAGTTTAAGTTGGTTTATCTCTTACTTATTGAAATACATATTTTTTCATTTTAATAAAATTTATAGGCCGGGTGTTGTGGTGTACACCTATAATCCCAGCATTTGGGAGGCTGAGGCAGGAATGCTGTGAGTTCAAGGCCAGCCTGAACTACATAGCAAGACCTTGTCTCAAAAAAAAAAAAAAAAAAAAAGGAATTTACATTGTAGAAGAGGTGATCAAAATATATGAGTGGTTAACTTAAAAAATTATTACAGTAAAAACCATATTGCCCTGAATCTCCCTCAAAATACTCCCCCTTACTTAGAACACACTTATCACATCATTCTTGTCACTTTCTGAAGCAGTTCTTAAAGTTCTGTTTTGTGAATGTCTTTATGAGGTGTGAAAAAAAATACAGTGCTGCTGCCAACAGGACATCCAACAGGAGGACTGGCTCATTAAAAAAAAGCACAGGGTCTGAGGAATCAGCTCAGTGGCAGAAGCACCTGCCTGGCAAGCGTGAAGTCATGAGTTCAATCCCCGGTACCAAAAAAAAAAGAAAAAAAAAAAAAGTACCGTGTGTCCTTAGTCACTTTCTCATCTCTGGGAGAAAATACATGACACCCACAGCTTAAAGAGGGAGAGGTTATTTTAGCTCGGTTTCAGAAGCTCCAGTCCCTGATGGGGAGAGCTACTCCTGTGTCATGGTGGCCAAGAAGCAGAGTGAAGGGAGTGGCCAGGGAGGGCGATAGTCAGCGATAACACCCACGACTGAATCACCTTCCGAAAGTGCTACCTCTGGGCCCGCGCTGGGTCATGAGTTCGATCCCCAGTACCAAAACCAACCAACCAACCAACAAAACATCCCGAAAGTGCTACTCCTGAACACATGGGGCTTTTGGAGGGACATTCTACATCTAAACTGTAATAGTCCTCATCCTTTTTATTCACCAGATCTGGCACTGTGGGACTTCTAGCTCTTCCCCAAAGTAAAAATGCCCATGGAGCCAGCTCAGCACACAGAGGTGGCTGTAACAGCTCAACTAAAGCCACTCATTAAGGAGGACATCCCGAACTGCTCCAGCAAGTGACAAGAGTGGTGAGAGAAGTTTTTAAAGCAAGGGGGACTGATGGCAATGTGTCTTTTACTGTAATAATTTTTTCTTTTAGAATTTAAACATCCACCATAGTTTTTGATCAGGTCTCATACTGGAGATTTTTCTTTGTTTAGGTTTGGTAACATAATAGGGAAGAGAACTATGTGGTCCTCACCCTCCACAAGCACAGAATCTAGAAGCCATGAAAGGAGAAACCCAAACGTCACACAGAATCACACAGATACAGCCAAGGTGAGTAGAAACAAGGACACCACAGTGTCCTGGCTGGGTCATTTACTTACCTGGACTCTGCTTTGAAGATTTAGTTTTGTGTTGGCTTTCTCCATACTTTTTGTGAATCCCAGGAGTTCTGGAAATTCTCACTGATCGGTGACCAAGGGCCTTAGGGGCAGCAGTCAGAGACCACCTTGAGTGTCAGAGTAGGCAGAGACAGGGCACTTACGTTAAGGAGAGTGACATGTCACTGGTGGTCTATGTAATCCTAATGTCAAGGAAAAGAGCCTCACTGGTATTTGGGTGACAGGTAGTGATGGGGCAGGGAGGGTGCGGTGGCAGGGTCAGCGTGGTTGCTGCTCAGGATGTGCTCTGAAGCTCTGCCCCAGTACCTGCTCTTGGAGACGCCATCTCTCCCACCAAGCCTGAAGGGTGAGTGCTGAGATCTGCTGAGTGCTTTCTTCCTGACAGTGGGGCAGCTTGGGCCACCAGCATGGTGTCCAGCACTGTCGGAACCATAGAGATGTCTGGCTTCCTACGAAGTAAACATCATCACTGCCTTGCAGACGCCGGGCTGAGGACGAGGGTGACTTCAGGGCAGGGCCAAGCTGACATCCCAGGGCATGCCTCCTGGGAAGATCACAGTCACATGAGATGGCCCTGCCCACTTCTGTGGGGCAGGACCTCTGGGCGGGCACCTGTGAGTGAGCGAATGCTCCCTGGAGCAGCAGGAGGCTATGTGCCACCCCATACACAGGCTCCTTTACCTCTTGTTTCCTTTTGGTGGGTAGTGACCAGTGAGCTCCTTCCTGCAAATGAATAAATGTATTAAAAACATGAACTTACTAAGAAAACCAAGTGTATTCAAGACCACTTAGCAAACACATCTAAGCATTTGTGATGAAATAACACGAATGCTTCATTAACGCGATAAAAGCCATAGATTGTGGCAGATCTGATCATACATAATTCAAAATAGCAAGGGACAGACATCTGTCACAGCTGTGCCACGACATAAAAATATTAGGATGGGGCTGTAGCTAGTGGTGGAGAGCTTGTCTAGCATGCACAAGGCCCTGGGTTCAGTCCTTGGCACTGGAAAGATAAATCTGTGATTGCTATTGGCCACAGAGTCACTGAAATGGTTCTAATCATGGTAAGATGACTTGTTGTCTACAATTACAACTGTAAAGTCTTAAAGGATCATAAAAATGAAGATGTAATTTTTCCTACCCATGTTCTTAGACCTTGTTTATTTATTTATTGAGACAGTATCTTGCTACATAGTTTAGGGTGACCTCAAAGTCACTTGGTAGCCTAGGTCAGCCTTGAACTCATAGTGATCCTCATGCCTTGGTCTCCTAAGTACTGAGATTACAGGCATGTATTGGAAGCTATTGAAGCTGGAAATTGACCACAAGTGCAAGGCTGGGGCATGGCCTTCTCAGGAGCAAGGAGTGCCTGGGGTCAGCCACCTGAAGAAGCTACTTTAGCCCAGAAAAATACCACGCCCCTAGACAATCCAAGTAATGGGTTGCTAAGCAAAGGAGTACCAGGTGATATTGTGTTGCTAAATGTATAAATAAACACCCCTACAGTGAAAGGTCAGTTCGTTTCCTCCCATCAGGAGAGAGGACTCCACCTGATCCCAGATTTCTGTGTTTCATCTTTATTTCTTCATCTTTTCTCTGTCCTTTATGGTACTCACCCTGGGAACCTCAAGAGCCTTGTGGGTCACAGCAGGTGTGTGGGCCCCTTGTACTCTATCAATGGATCCCATGGAGGGTCTATGGATCCCAAATTGAGATTCCCTCAGTGGCAAGTGCTTAGCCTCATTTGTTTGTGTGTATATAAAATTATGTAGGTGTATGCACCTGCATACCCCCATTATGGGAATCCACCTACATACACACACGTACACACATGCATGCATGCACGCGCACACACACAGGTGTGCCCAGAGAGACACAAACGGGCCTGCACCCAGCATATGGGGCCACATGCACACATCCCTCTCACAAAAAGTGTGCACACAATACACACTTACTGGTTCTTGCCCATGGAGCTGCAGGGACAGGCTCACACACCCAGTGTGTGGACACACAACCTGACTGTGTAGCCAGAGCTTCCTGGACCCCCATGCAGAAGCCCCCGAGCTGCGTGTGGCTGCTGTGTGGCGTGGTGTAGACAAGGGAGGTCAGATTCATACCATCTGGACTCTGTCCCCCACCACCAAGGAGCTTCAGAATAGTGTCCAACCCTTTCTCCCAAGGTGCAAACCAAGGAGTCGGCAAAGTCCTAATCTGTCACCTAATGGGTGACAGGGATTTGCTCGAGTCACTGTGCCAGTGAGCCGTCCATTTGGGCTCATCTGACCTCATGGGGGCTGCAGGCCCGTGGGCCCAGCACAGCGCCGTGGTGCCCTCAAAGGAAATCATTCTTCATTGGTAATGAACATTATGTCTGCAGCAACTAATGGCCCAACCTCCAATTCAGTTTATGTAAAATAAAACAGGCCATATGCTGCTGCTTTCAGAGTTTGGGTGTTTAAATTAAATGTTGTTTAATGAATATTCAAACCCATTTGCTCCAAAGTTGCGCTCAATGTGGCAGCGGCTTTCACTCCCCCCTTCCTCGAAGCCCCCTCCCCGCACCAGTACCCAGGGTATTAAGCCATTAGAACAGGGTGTGAACATCCAGGCATCTGTCTTCCAACGGAAAGTTGGATATTAAAATGCCGGAGCAGATGACAGTATAAATAAAGACATACAGTGAGAGGCTGGTCTGGTGATTTTTTTGTTTGGTAATTAAGACTGAGGAAGTTTGGACTTAAGTTCTGTCTTCCTGAGGAGCAGAAGTGGGCGCCAAGTCCTGTCCACCTCTTTGCTTTGCCCAGCAGCCCAGGGAGTGGCTTTCACGCTGACCTCCATGGAGTGAGTTGAATGAGGAACGTCAGCTTGGTGGCGTGAGGTGTGAAGTGGTTGCCTTTCTCTCCAGCCACTTCCCCCTGGGGAATGCCGTCCCATTGCCCTCAGCACCAGGGGAGTGGAGGCCATAGCTTTATGCCCATGTCAAGCCTGCTATGGTCCAAAATGACAGGATCTTGGATTGAGCCTCTCCTCTTCCCCATGTGAGGCCAGGTTGGACTTGGAATAGGGGGATATGAGACAGCAAGCAGCATGTGCTGTGGCCACCTCCTGGCCCTCCAGCACCTGAGGTTTCCTCTGGGCTTGGAGGCAAGGCTTGCTGTGGACACTGGCAGGAGAAATGGTGCTCATGAGGTCAAAACTCCCTACTCTGGCCCTGTCTCACCTGTGCCTTGCTTCCTTGTGGCTGACCATGGAGTCTCTGAGTAGATGGTGGGGCTGATGAGTAGTGTCCAGCTCTTGGGCATCACTGCTCTTAAGCCCCTGGAATGGTGCCCATGCTGTCTCCTTCTGGAAGGTGAGCATCATTTCCCTGGGCTGTGCTGGGCTTCTGGTCATCTTCCACACTTTGTACCTCTAAGGAGCCAGATGACGGAATGGCATCTGCTTCTTCCTAGACTGCCATACCCCACTGGGGGCATGGGCTTCTCTAACAAGCCTTCCACACTCCATGCTCACATATATCCCCTAGCTGGGGGACCCAGGACTGCAGGGGTTGGGACAGGTGGGGAGTTGTTTACACAAATATCTGTAGGTGTGTGACAATGCCCTTGGATTGTGCCACTGGGTCCAATCTGGTTCAGTGGTAACAATCCTAACTGGTTTCCCATAGCACACATTTACAGGTTGTTTGTGCCTGTTCCCAGAATTATGTTAGGAGCATCACAAGGGGCCTTGCCCTCCTTTCCTATCCCCAAGTTACCTCCCAACCCAAGAGCTCAAGTGGTTCCCATGCTTTTTTCTGATCACACATATGGGGGACACTGAAGCCTCCCTTGCCAGCCCTGAGCTGTCTCCATGGCCCTGTCTCCACTCGGACATTCCACCAAATTTCCCTCCAGCCTCTTCAGCTCTCCTTCTCTTTCCTCTCCTACCATCCAAGCCAGCACTTTCTCTACTGTACGAAATTGCCACTCAAGCATTTGTTGTGCAACTACTGTGCACCATGTGGTAAGCTCTGGGGTTTCCAGGGCATCCAGGAATGGGGCCCAGGAGAGGGTCAGGGTGATGTGGTGAGAGTCAGAGCAAGCACAGGGCAAACACAGCTTGAACTGCGATAACCAGCAAGGGAAGAGGTGTGCAAAGGGTGTCTGGGGGACGGGAACCGCAGGAACAGGCTGGGTTCTCTGGGTCTGGGTTCTGGGGTCTGAAGTACCCGGTAAGGAGAGGTCAGCCATGGGATGGTTTCCTGTCTTTGTCCTGCACTGCCCTCTTCCGGCCACACCAGCAGTGACTGACCCTTCAGCAAGCCCTGGCTGCTGCCAGCCACCTCACTGGAGCGGGAATGATGCAGTGCGGGTGCTGACCACAGATGTCTTCCCCTCTATACAGTGTTACCTACCAGGAGGTGAAGATGGAGCTGCCCCTCCTGCAGTGGCCCTGGAGGGACACTTTAGGGTCAGGAGGCTGGCTAGGGCACTGCACCCCCTCCAAAACCAGTGCCAGTGCCGTGGCCTCACCTTAACCTTTGTTTTCTTTCTTTCTTTCTTTCTTTCTTTCTTTCTTTCTTTCTTTCTTTCTTTCTTTCTTTCTTCCTTCCTTCCTTCCTTCCTTCCTTCCTTCCTTCCTTCCTTCCTTCCTTTGTACTGAGGATCGAACTCACGACCTCTTGCTTGCTAGGCACGCACTTAGGCCACTGAGGTAAATCTCCAGCCCCACCTGGACCTTTCTTTTGGACTTGAATTCTTCTTGGTTTGAATTCAGAATCTCTCATCCTTGATTTCCCTCTGCTTTCTTAGACCGTGCATTTCCTGCAAAATCCAGAGACCAGAATGTGGTCCCTGAGCAGGCCATCCATTCAGCTCCATCTCTGTTCATATTGCAGCTTTGCACATGGCAGGACATACCCTCAGGGAAAGGACCCGCTTGTGTCTGTAGATTCCTGCCCGGCCCAGCTCCCCTCTACTCTTGACTTCCACCCACTCACCCACTGACAGAAGGGTTGGGACCTCCTAGGAGAGGGATCTGGTTCTTTCTCTTTTGTTTTTGAGACAGTGGTTTGCTGTGTATTCCTGGCTGGCCTTGAATTCATAGCAATCCGCCTGCCTTAGCTATGCACATGCTGGAATTACAGACACACAGAACTGTGCCCCATTTGTCACTCACTACTTTCTTTTCTGGCCTGGTTGTAAAGGTGTGTGTGTGTGTGTGTGTGTGTGTGTGAGAGAGAGAGAGAGAGAGAGAGAGAGAGAGAGAGAGAGAGAGAGAGAGAGAAAGAGAAAGACAGACAGACAGACAGAGAGAGAATAGCAAGCGAGCTAATGTCCCAAGCTTGGAATCTATTTCTGGATTCAGAGGAAGCTGATATCCTTCCGTCCCAACTGACCTGGCGTCTGAATGCCTGTATGTACTTTATCCACAGCGGAACATTAGATCCTAATTTAATAGAAACCCTTATGCTGAGCCCACACCAGGCCCAGGCTCCCCAGAGCGGTGGGTGAGACTCTCAGGATAAGTCTTCATGACAACCAGAGCCAAGCAGTTCTGGAACTCAGCATGCTATGAGGAAACCATTCATTTACTTCTTCATTCTTCCAATCTGCACCGTAGCCTGAGCTGGGAATTGGGGACAGCAGAATGAATGAGATTATGGCTCCCGTTCTCCAGAGGCCTGTGCTCTAGTGAAGCTGTGGGCAGGTTTGGGGATGTGTGTTGAACGACATCGGGTAAAACAGCCAGCCACCTGTATGGGGTGAGGAGGGCTGACATCAGTGAGACTCTTACCAAGCTCCCCCTTGAGACTGACTGCGTCATTTGACTACATCCTCATTTGGGACAGACGCACCCAGCTTGGCTTTCCAAGACCTACACAGTCAGATCCCATTGACCCTGGACAATTCTAGGGGCTCTTTTTATTACTCAGGGATAAAAATGACAAAAACTGAAGATCTCTTCATATTCCTAGAGTCAGTAATGAGACAATGTTCGGGGCAGAGACAACTGGTATACCTGAGTGCTAAGCTTCCCTCCTGGTTTCTCACGATAAGAAGAATTGGCTTGTTTGTGATGGTGAGACGACAGAGGTGACCAGGAGCCAGAGGCTTCATCTGTGTGATTGGAAAGCAGTTCTGCCTCCCTAGAGTGGCTGTGGTATACACAGGGGGCATTATTTCTGAAAGCATTGAGGAAAGAGCAGTTGTGATACAGTGAAACAGTACTCAGACTTCTGCTTGAATTTCTTATATTTCAATGGGATTGCCCCTCAGCAGCAATGAATCTTTTCTTTTCTTTTCTTTTCTTTTCTTTTCTTTTCTTTTCTTTTCTTTTCTTTTCTTTTCTTTTTTTCTTTCTTTCTTTCTTTCTTTCTTTCTTTCTTTCTTTCTTTCTTTCTCTCTCTCTCTCCCCCCTCCCTCCCTCCCTCCCTCCCTTCCTTCCTTCCTTCCTTCCTTCCTTCATTCTTTGTTTTTTTCTGAAACAAGATCTCACTATGTAATGCAGGCTGCTCTTGAACTGCCTTATGTAGCCCAGGCTGGCCTCAAATTCACAGCAATCCTCCTGCCCCAGTTTCCCAAGTGCTGAGAGTATAGGTGTGCACCACCACACTCAGCTAGCAATGAGTTTCTTAAAACCAACCATCTGCTGGTTATGGTGGTATATGCCTGAATTTCCTAGCACTTGGGAGACTCAGGCAAGAGGATTGAAGTGAATTTGAGGCCAGCATGGACTACTTAGTGAGTTCAAGGCCAGCCTGAACTACATAGGGAGACCCTGTCTCAAAGAAACCCAAAAAACAAGCAACCATCCATGCAACCATCCATCCATTCCACAAACCATTCAACTATGCATCCATCCATCAGTCCATTTGCCCATCCATCCATCTGTCCATCCAACCATTTGTCCATCCATCCATCTGTTCATCCATTCATTTCCCCATCTGTCCATCCATCCATCCTTCCAACCATCCATCCAACGAACCAACCATCCATCCTTCCACCTGCTTGTCTGTTCATCCATCTGTCCATCCATTCATCCACCCAGCCATTCATCCAACCAACCAACAAGCCAACCAACAAACTGGTCAACCAAAAAACCCAATTTCATCTAATCTTGCCCCCATCACAGTACCTGCTTTTTCTGGCAACTTAGAATGAAAGGCAGGTAGTGAACAAACAACCTTTCACGCAATTTTACTTTAGAGACATTATCCTGTTAAATATTTTCTAAATCACTCCAGCAAGGAAACAAGTTTATTCTTCTTTTCACTTTTGTGCTGGTACACATACTCTACCACTGAGTTATAGCCTCACCCTGAGGTGAGAAATGTGAGCAACACAAAGGTTAGGTAATTGTTCCGAGGTCACAGAGCAACTCAGGAGCAGACTCATAACTTAAAGCCAAGCCTTTTGACTCCAAACAGCCTGCTTGCCAATAATCCAGTGACTTTGGAGGGCTGTATCTTTACGTAGTGGAGGAAGGTCTCAGTTCCAGGCAGTCAAAACAAACAATCCATGTCCTGCCTGGGCTGAGGCTTCCTTAGCACAGGTCAGCAAAAGCAGGAATATTTCACAGATGGTTCTTCTCTCCAAGTCAGCTGCACCATGAGGCCCTGAGCCCTGAGGCAGCATAATCTGCAGACTCACCCTTGGAACAGGAGGAAGTCTTTGCAGCTCTGGGTACTTTGGGCCCTTGAGAAGGACATTCCAACAGCGTGGAGTCTATCCTTGACCTTAGAGCAGAGAGTCCTTGAATGATGCACCCAGCTCCTGGGTGAATGTCCCAGAGCAAGCAGCAGGCTCATTGCTGTTGGCAACATCACTGGGTGCATAGAGTACCACCCACTGGGCCTGCTCATGTGCTGGGTTGGGCAATGCCCCGTTATTTAGATAGAAAGCAAGGCCAGCTGGCTTATGGAAGCTGGACCTTGGGACCACCAGATGGCAAGATGGCTTCTCTGTCTGCCTCTCTCTGAGATCTGTCACATCCTTTTCACTGTGGGCAGGAGTTCTCTGCCTGCTCCTGGCTTACCCATTTGGGACACCCGTTCTTCCAGCTTCCGTCTGCAGAATGCTTAACTCACTGTCATCCTGATGTCCCATAACCCCAAGGCCATCTCTATTTCACTTGGTTCAAACTCTTTCTTTCTCCATGTTACAATTTCAAGCCAGGTGAACAGTTCCATAAAAGATGTGAGGAAAGCCAGAGGTGTCCAATTCTGGGGACATCCTGCTCACCCTCCAGCAGATACCCTAAAGGAAAAAAGCACAAGAAACAGGAGATGCCACCATCCTACAGACAACAGTTCACCTGCTCATTCTTGTTGTCTTTTTTTTAAAAAAATGAAAGTTATGTTATTTACACACACTGGAGCACTATTCTGCCATAAATAAGGATAAACTCGATCATTTGTAGAAAAATGGGTGCACCTTGAGAGCACATGCCCTGGCTTCCCCGATCTCCCTCAAAGCCCGGAGGCTGAAGCTGGGCACGGTGGCCCACGTGTATAATCTTAGTACTTGGGAGGCTGAGTAGGAGGAACGCTATGAGCTCAAGGCAGCTTCAACTACACAGTGAGACTCTGTCTTATAACAAACAAACCAAAAAACAAAACAACCGCAAAAGAGAACGTGGGGCTAAGTTGTAAGAAGGTAGCAACTACTGATGCACATTTCTTGGTGTGGGCCAAGCACCTTACTGAGCACTTTCCATGTTTTAATTTACCTCATGCTCACAACAACCCTATGTTAGAGTCGATGCAGTTGAAGCACAGATAGGGTAGTGAGTTGCTCAAGGTGGCAGAGCCTATTAGTGGCACAGCAGACAGTTACGGGCCACTCTCCTGTCTCCTTACTGTGTGAGCAGGGAGTGACTCCTCTCCTGCTGACCAGCAGGCTGTGGGACACTTCCCAGGGTGTGGTGCCTCCTCCTGGGTCCCAAGGAGCTGCTGGTGGTCTTGCACCGGCTGCCCCACCGGTCTGTCCTGCTCCATCACGCCAGTCATCAATCCCTTGTGCAGCACAGCCGGGACCGGGCTGCAGACCCTGTCTCCGCTGCCGTGTTTGCACACGCCTGATGGATGATCCTGCTGCCTCAGCTTGAAGGGCATCTGTGGAAAGTGGTTCTGAGCAAGATGTTTCGAGACCTTTCTGCACATCCCATTCGTCCTCAGCTGCCAGGGACCAGAGTGATGTGGATGCTGGCAGCCCAGCTGGAAGCTGGGGTCCCGAGGTCTCTAGTCTGGAGTCAGAGGGTGCAGGGTGGGGCTGCTCCTGGGGAGTCATATCCAAGATGGCCCGGGTGGTGTGGGGGTCATCTCTTACGGTGTACAGGAGGGGATACCAAGATAGTTCAAGGCAGTAGTTCAAGGTTGACCAGCATTAGTCCTGGGATGGCACACTGAAGATCCAGTCTGGCTTTTGAGGTAGCTGCTACTATGCATGGCACCCAATAGGTCCTTTGACTGTCCTGATCAGCCCATGAGGTGATTGTTACTAAATCCGTTTTACAACCAGGCATGGTGGCACATGAGTGCAATCTCAGTACTTGGGAGGCTGAGGCAAGAGCATTGCCCTGAGTTCAAGGCTAACCTGGGCTACATATGAGTTCAAAGTCACACCCTAGACTATATAGTAAGACCCTGTCTCAAAACAAAACAAAACAAAACAAAACAAAACAAAACACAAAACAAAACAAGATGAGGAAATTGAGGCCCAAGTGGCCAAACAAGGATTTGGCCTCACATACTTCTGTATTATTCCTCGTGCATCCCTTTAATATTAAGACCATCTTTGTATCCTCCAGAACACTTTCCCTCCCATGCCTAGGCTGTTTGTGTAGTGGCAGTAATTCCTGAAACTGCAGTCACTCTTGAGGTGGTCAGGCCCACCCCGGAGAGCCTGGGTTCAGATCCTGCTCCACTGTTTTCTAAGTGTGGCCCTTCTAAGAGCAGTCCTTGCAATTGGGGAAGTCTCAGTTTTATAGTAATGTCAAACCTGTAGGGCATTTTAAAAGACCATATGACTCCATCCTTTGAAGGTACTTATAACAATACCAAATATGTAAGTGGTAGCCTCTAAGTTAGTATTGTTAATAAGGAGTACCAATATTCAGTATCAAGTCTTAGTTTAAAAATCTGAAATTAAGTTTGTCCTATAGCTTTTGGCTTTATTTTCTTTTCTTTTGAGGCAGGGTCTTTCTATATAGCTCAGCATGGCCTTGAACTTGTTATGTAGCCCAGGCCTGCCTTGAACTTGAGGGACTCCTCCTGCCTCAGCCTCCCAAGGGCTGGTTAGGCCTGGCTATTAGGGTTTCACTTATGTATTATGGTCTATGGTTGAATAATGGGCCTCCAAATACCCTACTTTTAATTCTGGACTCTGTGAAATGTGTTACCTTACCTAGCAAAGGTGACTTTGTAGACATGGCTTATGAGGGTCTTGTGATGAGGAGGTAATCCCAGGTTACAATCTGAAGGGCCCCATGTCATCACAAAGATCCTTGCAAGAAGGAGACAAGAGAATCAGAGTTTGAGAAAGAGCTATGTTGGAAGCAGAGGTGAGAGACAGAAAAGGATTTGAAGACTGTTTAGTGCTAACTTGCAATATGGAGGAGGAAGCCACCAGCCAAGGAGTGTGGGACACCTCTGGAAACTGGAAGAGGCAAGGGAACAGATTTGTCTACAGCTTCCATAAGGAATGTAGCCCTGGGCTTCTCACTTCCAGAGCTGTAAGACAGTGAGTTTGTGCATCCTAAGCCACAGAATTTGGGATAATTTGTTACTGCAGCAGTAGGGCATGAAGACAAGAGCCTCACTGAATATTTTCTATTCAACTTCTACAGGCATTTGTATGAACATGTGCTGGGCCGGGACTATGCTGGGTACTTCCACGTGTATGTATTTCTGTAAGGGGTGACTGAAATGTATGATGAATGTTTAAATTAAAAACGATTTATTGCAGTACAATACACACTGCCATAATTTCCCTCAAAATCTCTCCCCTGTCTTCAAATATACTTCCATTGTTCTTGTAGTTTTCCGAAGCAGTTCTGGAAGTCAGTCTCCTTTTCTGGGTGTCTTTACCAATTGTGATAAAAAATACAGTAGATGCTGCTGCCGAGTGCCATCCAACAGAAAGGCAGGCTTGTAAAAACATGTGGTTTGTCCTCATCCACCTTATGCACCAGATCTGGCAGTGTACAGCTTCTAGATCCTCTCCCAAACCAAAATGACCATGAAAGGGAAACGTTTTGAATACATTCAGACTTCGAGGCAGCTGCAGCAGGGCGACTAAAGACACCAAATGAAAGAGGACGTCCAGACTGCTTTGGAGAGTGGCAAGAATGGTGGGGTAAGTGTGTTTGAAGCAAGGGGAGTGTTCTAAGAGGGGTTCACAGCAATGTGTCTTTTAGTGTAATAAATTAAAAACTTTAACCACTCCATTTTCCAGTCATACCCCGTATAAGCAGCACGCTGTGTGGACGCAGGGAGCACGGGCTTTGATGTAGAAGATCCTCCAGGAACCTCAGCTCTCCTGCTTATTAGCGCTACGATCTTGGGCCTCTCGGACCCACGATTTCTGTGTGCCTCAAGGGGACATTTCACACATGGAGAGTACTTACCACAGGCTCAGTGCTGGGCTCAATTAGTGTTGCTGCCTGCTTCTGTCAGCAGATTCTGTGTCCCTTTGCCTGGTGAATGCAGTCTCTTGGGGTAACAGTCAGGGCCTCCTATCTCTGGGGCTGTCTTGGGTGCAGCCAGCCCATCTCACAGTCCCAAGGACAGAATTAGGACCAAGCACTGGGGAATAACTTGCTTTTGGCCAGGGTTTTCCAGGAGTGGAAATAGCTGCTTGGACCTTCTCTATTTTGGGGGACTGTCCCTGCTCAGGGATACAGGCTCAGTCTCACTCTGTAAAGGGCTTTGGATGGGCACTTCTACTTCTGGCTGGGTGGGTGTAAACAAGGATTGTGTTGGCAATTCTTCACTCTTCATTCTACTCAGAGCTGCAGGAAATGGAAATAACTGAAGTTGAGCTTAATCTCATAAAACCTTGGCCCCCAGCCTTCATTTTCATCCAGATCATCTGCATTTGATTAGCATCCCCTTTGGAGGTCCTGTCTCATTCATTATCTCCCATAATGCCCTCAACAGGTCTCTCAGGGAGGCACTAGTATTCTGTGGCTCCTAATGTTCAACCAAGATGCACAGGAAGCCATCCCAGCCCCCATTCTGCCAGCCCCCATCCTGATTGGTCAGGGCTGTGCTGTCTGCATGGTTACTCATTTGCATCGCACTCCTGGCTCTCCCCATCCTACAGGTGAGAAAATTCAGATGGCAGAAGGATGCATGCAAGGTTGTACCGCTGAACTCAGACCTATGGGTCTGAGAACCCATAAGCTCGTCTCTCTGTCCGAGGTGCCCTTCTTTATGGCAAATTAAATCACTCTGGCTTTAAAGACCCTATTACAATGCCTCGGTTTCTTTTCTTTTTACCACCTCGGAAGTGGCTGTAAAAATATTAAAACCAATTGCCGTCATCTTTCAGACCGCTGCGTTCATGAGATGTAGCTTTCAAATGAATGGAAATAATCGGAAACTCCCTCCCCGTTCCATTCTATGGGGGCATTGCAGATTTATACAATATTTCTGAAAGCTCTTATAATAGGGCATATGCACTTAGGGCATTAATGAAGTCGGCTTGGTGCTTGCTAGTCTCATTTCATGGAGCTAATTGTTAAGTGTTTTGCATACTTACAATTGAACTAAATTATCCCAAGCTAGCTGGTTTCAGGAAGTGTTAATTATATTTCAGTAAAGGAAAATCAAGGCTAAAAAATCATCCACTTAGAGCTTATCTATTTATGAACATCTCATTCTGGAGATCTCAAACATATATTTTAACGCCATGTGGAATATTGAGATTAATATTTCTTCACCAAAGAAACCTTTATTCTTGCCTTGAATAGGCACCCCCACCCCCCCTTCCAGGGTTTTTCAGCAGTGAGTCTGGAAGTTGAAAGAAGCCTTCCTTTGTATTTCTGGCGCCTTGGATCTTTAAGTTGGATGCCAAGAACAGCATTAGCCTCATTCATCTCAAGACCAACTGGCCTTCTGTAAATGATATTAAGTAATTAATTTATGGGTCCTGCACAGGCCATTTAGGACCAAGCGCTCCTTGGCTTCTGAGGTTTGAGGAGGTCATTTGCATGGGAGCTTTCACCCATGACTCAGGTTGGAGAGGCTGAGTGGCAAAGGGCTGTCACCCAGGTCTCAGTATATAGGGGTGTGGGTGGGAGAAGAGAGGTCTGGGTGGAGGAGGGCAGCTCATGGCACCTGTACTACCCTTTCACACTCTTGTCTTCCTTTTCAGAGGGTCAGAAGTCAGAGTGAATGCCTGACAAACTGAGTTCATTTGGCTCCAAAATTCATTTTCTCTCTTTTCTTCTTTTTTGGAGACGGGGTCTCACTATGTAGTTCAGGTTGGTCTTGGACTCACCATGTCCCCTGGGCTAGCCTCAAACACATGGCAATATCCCTGGCTCGGCTTTCTGAGGGCTGGGATCATAGTATGTGCCACCATACCCAGCATTACTCTTACATTTGTTTTTAGCTTTCTGTCCATTTGCTCTGCCGTATATTCTTTTGCTCATTTGGTACACACAGATTGGGCTGTGAAAGGCCCCATAACATGAGAGACGGCTCAGCCCAGGGGCTGGGCAGGGGGAGCTGAGGACTGTAGGGTATCACCTGTAGGGTTGTCACAGTACATGCATACAGTGGTCCCTCTGTAGCCACAGATACATGGTTTCCCAGGGATTTCCCAGGGATACCCAGGTCTGAAGATGCTACTATGTAAATGGTGCAATGTTTGCCTATAACCCTTGCAATCCTCTCATCTACTTAAATCATTTCTAGATCACTCATGATACCTAATACAGCATAGATGCTGTGAAAATAGTTGCTACACCTCATTGTTTAGGACAAAATGACAAGGGAAAAAGTCTGTACATGGTGAGTACAGATGCAATCTTTTGTTGAGTCTTTTCTGTCCAAGATTGGTTGGATCCTCCCATGTAGAATGTGTGGGTTCAGAGGCACGAGTATAGAGCAGGTCATCAGAAATAGCTGAAGGCCTCATGAAAACCCAGAGTGCTTGGCCCACCCTGGAGTTTCCGTAGATCTGGGAGGGCTGATATTGATCCATCCAAAAGGAGGGCCCAGGAGGTCCTGATGCTCTGACCTAGGGGGTCACTCTTTGAGAATGTCTGTAGAGGATGGGGGATGTGGGAAGTTACACCTGGAGACCATCTCAATTTGCATCTAAATCTTAGGCATCATGGTCAGTTCTTTCTGGTTGGCATCAGATGAGACAGGTTTTCCCCCATTGGAAAAACCTTTTTTTTTTTTTTTTGTACCGGGGATTGAACTCACAACCTCACACTTGCCAGGCAGTCACTTATGCCATTGAGCTAAATCCCCGGCCTTAGAAAAATCACTTTATCTCATCAGAAATTACAGAGAATAACCCATGTACATTGAGCATGGATGTTGCTTCCACCCCCTGCATATCACCCTTTTAGAGCAAGAGTCAAACCCGTGCTGCTGCCAAATGACAAGCACATCTTCTGGAGGCCTCCAGGGATGCCTGAGCATCAGGGACCTGAGTTGGAATGACTGCATAGGAGGGTGGTGACGTGAATCCAGCTCAGTGTTCAATCTCTCGCACCCAGATCTGCCTTGCTATTAGCCTACATTTGGGATCTGGATTCTGCGCCCTGGAAGATAAAGGAAGGGAGGTCATAAGCCAGAGGAGGAGGAGGGAGAGGAGGAAGATGAGGACGAGGAGGAAAATGAGGACGAGGACAAGGAGAGGGAGATGATAGCATGGCCATTTACCTGGGACTGGAAGGATAAATAGTTTCTAGCACTGACACAAAGGTGGGGTGAAAAACATTTTGTTTTTTGAGATAGAGTCTTCCTGTGTAGTTCAGGCTGGCCTTGAACTCACTATGTAGCCCAGCCTGGCCTCAAACTTGCAGTGAACCTCCTGCTTTATTTAGTCCCCTGAGTGCAGGGATTACAGGTGTTCACCACCATGCCCAGCTAAAAATTTTGGGGAGAGGGAATTGCAAGGTGCAGAGAAAAAGCAAGGCATAGAACGTGGTGACAGTTGCAGCAAGGGTACAAAACCTTGACTATTATGCTGGCAGTGAGGGTTCACTCTGAAACACAGGTGATAGAAGATGCTATATATATATATGTGTGTGTGTAGCCTTTATTTTCAGTGCTGAATCAACCCAGAGCCTCCTACTATACCCCTGAGCCTTATGTCCAGTCCCCATCACTTGATATTTTATTGAGTGGGAGGAGGACAACTCAAGAACTGCTGTTGTGTGGGGCAGGGTAGCAGGAGAGTCTGGCAGGGCTGGGAGACCAGTTGAAATTGAAAGGAACTGAGGTGAAATACAACCATTGAGCTCTTCAGCAGTAATGGCCACATTTCGAGACCTGTGTTGCCGTTCGTGGGTGGTCACTACCATGGGATGGTGCACATGGAGAACGTTCCGGTTATTGCAGAGTCCTTTTGGACAGCGCTGGCTACAAGGGATCCCAGTGGGATTCCCTACCTCAGTTAGCGAAGAGAGTGGCCCGAGGAGGACCAGAAACAAACACTCCAAGTTCAAAGGACAATGTCTGAGTGGAGCTGAGAGAAGGGAGGTGACAGAAAGAGAGAGAAGAAGGGCCTGACCACCTTTGCCCCCAGCAGCTGGATGTCTGCACACTGCTGCCTCTGCTTTCACACCAACTCATTTGTGTGGGGCTCTGGTGCTTGCAGTGATTGCTAAATAGAGGCCTCTATCTATCTATCTATCTATCTATCTATCTATCTATCTATCTATCTACAGGATGGGCACATACACAGTGCTCCGTAAGGCCGATCATTATCACGTTAACGAGGGACCAGAATGATGGATGGGCAGAGGAGGAAGAGGCCGGGGGTCTCTTTTCATTCCTTCTCCCACCCCCTCGAAGCAGGAGGACGTCCTAGGGACTGGTATAGGAAGAATGTCCTCTTCTTCTCTTACCCTTCTGGCACCCAATGCCCCCACTCCCACCTCTTTTCCCTGCTAGCGACACTTTGTGTGGAGGGTGCTGTTTCTGATCGTCCCTTGCATCACACACCCGCACATCAATTCAGGTGGAAGCTTAGAGCCAATTAAAATTTATAAGCCACAGGTAGTGAGTGAAATGCGGAGGATTAATTTTCCTCAGTGGCGTTTTCATCTGTGTAATGTCACAGGCGCTCCTCCAGCACCCGCAGGATGGAGAGGAGGAGCTCCCCCACAGCGCTGGGCTGTAAATGCCCTAATTGGTCCCACTGGGCTGGGGTGGGTGTGGCTCCACATCCTCCCACCCTGGAAACAGAGTCAGTAAAGCAGAGTCAGCAATCTGGGTGCAGTCCACACTCCCGCAGGGCCCTGCCACCCTCTCTTGACTGGTGAGGGGCTGCCCGGTCTCTGGCCAGGCCCCCTTGTTCTCTGCACGATCCCCAAGGAGCCAGGCACAAAAAGGCTCCTCTTGGGCAGGTCCAACCTCCTCGGAATAGCTTCAGGAGCTTCAGGATAGAATCTTTCCCAATTAGGTGGGCAGTGAAGCTGCATTCAAGTGAAGCCTGCGGCAGTGCCCACCTGTGCGAGAGGGCCCAAAGAGCAGGGAGGATTTACCAGGGAGGAGCTGTAACCCAGGCAGGTTTCCACAGCTTTCTGAACTGGCTTTCTTATAACCTAGAATGAACGTCAACATTTCTCCATCTCGGGGCCCTGAGATGTGTAGGAAGAGTTCAGTATTACAGCCAAGCCCTCACAAATGACGCCTTTATGCTTATTGCTAACAGTAATGATAAAATATCTCCTGGCTCCAAGTTCTAGTCTTCATGCTTTCCTTGGCTTCTGTGAGCCTCACCCACCAACACCAAATTCCTATCTTGCCTCCTCCCTGGGGGCTGTGACAGTGAGGAGGGATGGTGGGTAGGTGTTATGGTTTGTATTCGTATGGCCTCCCTAAGCCTCATGCAATCATGGATGGGGCTGAATCTAGTGTTTGTGATTGGTTCACTGTCTAGCGCTGGGACTGATGGTGTGTGTGCTGCACCTGCCCAGGGGTGGAGCTGATAAATAGTGTAATGGCGGGAAGAAGGCACGTCTTTCTCTTTTTTGTTGTTCTATCTTGCTGTTTGTAGCACCATAAACCGCTGCCCCTCAGCCAGGTCATTTTGCCTTGCAGCCAACTGAGTATGGACTGAAACCTCCAACCTGAAAGAAATAAACCTCCCCTTTCCTAACTTTGGGCATCAGGTATTTTGTCTCAACAACGACAGAGAAGTAACCATGACAGTAGGACACCATGAAAAGGGTGTGCTCAGTGTTTGTCAGGGATTATCATCATCATGAAGTGCAACTGAGGGCCCAACCCTGCGGAGACAGTGGCTTAGTCCATTTTCTGTGGCTGTAACAGAATACCTGAGCCTGGATAGTTGACAAAGAAAGTGGGTTATTGTGGCTTGTGGCTCCGGAGGCTGCCCAGGTATCAGCTTGCCTCTGGCAAGAGCCACATTCAGTTCTACAGGTGGCAGAAAGGTGGGGGCATGTGGAAGAGCAGAAGGGGACAAAGGAGCTGGCCCACTTTACAGTGACCTGCTCTAGGGGAAAGCAACTCACCCTTTCAGGAGGGTGGAACCCCGTCAGCCCTAACACTCCTTTTGTGTTTGAGATGTGGTCTTGCTATATAGTTGAGGCAGGCCTGAAAGTTGCAGTGTACCCCAGGAAGGCCTTGAATTCACGGGAATCCTCCTGCTTCAGTGTCCAGAGTGACAGGATTACAGATGTGTGCCACACACCCGGCTCCCAACCAGGTGAAATTGCCACACCACTTCTCAGCTCTGTCCCACTGTTGACATGAATCTCAAAGCAGGTGACCCTTATGAAACCATGCAGATGGCTCCCTGCTCTAATGACTTAGGGGAGGAAGTTCAGGACAAAACTCCTTTTACGTTTAGAGGACCCTGAGACATCGGAGTGAGCCTTAGTCCAGGTTCATGGTTGGCAGCAGCAGACATTGACTCTGGCTGATGTAAATGGTAAGGGAATATGTTGAAGGAGAACAGGATGGCTCAGGGCATCAACAGGAAGAGGGTGGCCAGGTGGCAGGACCACACAGGGCCATGTCACCACTGTGCTCACTAAGTGTGTGCCTGGGACCCTGCTTGGGTGCCCTGAGGAGCTCCTGGGCTACGTTCGCTCTTGCCTCTTCCTCTCCATGTGTTTTAGTTACTTCCCTCATTGCTGGGACAAAATACCACAAGTTAAGGCTGCAGAGGTTGATTTTGGCTCATGTTTCAGTCCATAGTCGGCTGGCTACGGCAGGACAGCATGGCAGAGGAGCCTGGCGG
>PVJX010023651.1:0-29045 GCA_004027295.1 Dolichotis patagonum | reverse complement strand
GTGTCTCAGCAGTGTATAACAACATTAATAAAAACGAAGCATTGGAGATATTATAAGACTGCAAAAGCAAGTAATAATCAAACCAGAGTGGGTATCTCAGTGAATCTTGTCATCTTCAGTTTAGTTGCCTATACTCTTAGACTTGATGCTATGCATCACAACAGATTTAAATACAAAGTAGCAATCTAACACACCAGATTCAAATAAGATCAGTCATAATAAGGCAGTGTAAGTTATAAAGGGCTTCAGATTAAGTTGATAGGAGAATTAGGGGTGATTATCATAATATGTCCTCTTATTTTTGGGATAGCTGACCATGTCCTCAAGTCTAGTGTAAGTAGACAAACTGGAACAGCACATAATCCATCCAAGCAGAGTGGTGAGAATAATGTAAATTTTAAATCTTGTTACCCCATTAACAGTATCCTTTGCCTCCCTTTTTTAGACAATTCCTCCCCTTTCACTCCCATGGGGTGTACTGCTTTTTTTGGGTCCCACTGCCTCCCTATAAAGAGCATCTCAATGGACCGTATCTCCTGATCTACTCTGCCTGTGTTTCTCTCTGTTACTATTTCGAGGCCCTCTATACTAGAGATTATAGCCAATCTTCTCTGCCTCATTTCTGCTATTATATTTTTCTGCCATTGATAGTCTATTTTTCTCTTCTAATTCACTGTCTGCCTCGTTCACTGAGGCCTCTCTGCCACTGTTCCTGAAATGCTCATATTCTTGTTCTCTCTCCCTAGAATGTCCTTCAGTATTTTTTGTAGGGTTGGACTGGTGGTCACAAATTCTCCTAGTTCCTGTTTGTCATGGAATCATCTTGTTTCTCCATTAATTTCTAGAGAGAGTTTTGCAGGATACATCAATCTGGGCTGGAGGTTGTTTTCCTTCAGCACTTGAATTACTTCACTCCAAGCTCTTCTTGACCTGATGGTCTGTGTGGAGAAGTCTGCCATGTTTGTGATGGGTTTTCCTTTATAGGTGGTCTGTTTCTTTTCTCTGATGGTTTTTAATATTCTGTTCTTATATTGAATATCTGGGATCTTGATTATTATGTGTCTGGGTGTAGCTCTGTTTGGGTTGTAGGTGGCTGGATTTCTGTATGCTTCATACCTCTGCATATCATTTCTTTTTTCTATGCTTGGAAAATTTTCTTTAATAATTGCTGTGAATAGCCTTTGTAATTCCTCTGGTTTGATTCCTGCTTCTTCATTCACATACTTTATTATTAAGTTATAGATCCTCTTGTCATCTTCCAGTCTTTGTATCTTTACTGCCTGATCCTTTGTTATTTTTAAGAGATCTTCCCTTTCATGACCCCACGTTGCAAGCCTGTGTTCAATTTTTGATAGTCTATCTTTGGTTTCTTTCAAGCAGTTTTGCCAGCTTTCTATGGAGCCTTTAGTTTCCTGATAATCTCTTTGAATCTGTTTCATAAATTCTAGGTTTTTTTCTGAATTCTTCATTAAATTTTTCTCTCCATTTTTGTTCCTCCATTCTTCTGTCTGTGTCTTCTTGAGAGGTGCCCAGCCCTTCTTTTATTAATCTACTTATCTCTTGTTTAATTTGAATTAATATTTCAGTTTTGGTCCCGCTTACAAGGTCCTGAAGATATCTCTTTATTTCTGCTAATGCTGTGTTTGATGTTGCATTGTTGCTGCCCTCAATCTCTTTTGTATTTACCTCTCCTGGATCAATGTTTTCAGGGTTGGGGGCTGGGAGTTGTTTCTTATTTCTCCCTTTCATCATGTTTTTGGTTCCTTCCATACAAGTGTACAGTGTAATGCCCAGACCCTTTTCTTGTTGTTTAAGGCTCCTCTAGAGGGTGCAGGCTAGGAGCTTTAGCCCTCTTCAATAGGTTATCAGAAATTAGAGTTCACCCATGGGCAGTGTGCACTAGCTCCTCCCCTCTGAGCCAGTCAACTCCTGCAGCCCTTCACTGTGTCAGTGTGCACTGATCTCAGGGAAGTATTGTAGCGACTCACTGTCTCCCCGCCAGGGGCGTGTCCTAATCTGAGCAGATCCCCCCAATCCGCTGGGTGAGGGGAGCAACCAGCTGAAGCCACTTCCTTATGGAGTTAGGGCTGTCCTGCCCAAATCCAACATGTCATCCAGTTGGTTTCCCCTTTCCTGTGGGAGGGTCTTATTCCCATCATTCACCACGTCCCCGAGAACTGCAGGACTCCCCGACCTCTGACTTCAGCGCGGCTGCAGTGGGAATTCACCATGCCTCCGGGTGGGTCGAGCGCAGGGCCGGTCTGGGTGAGCTGGATGCAGGGCTGTTCAGCTCCACGCTCCGGCGGCTCAAGCCAGACACTTCGGTGTGGATCACTTGTTCAGGTCGGGCAGGAATTCAGGCAGCTCAAGGAGGGTGCCGTGCTCGCTGACCTTAGCTTCTCTGATGGTAGTCCCAGGACCTCATATTCGAGTGTTTTTTTGCAGTTTAGTTTTTCTCTGGGTTGTGAGAGCCCATCTCTATCTGTTTGGGTCTCTCCAGGGTGTTTTATTCTGGCATTTGAGCTGTCTCTCTCAGAGAGGGTCTCTCTCCTGCTATCTACCAGTCTGCCATCTTCAAGATCTGTCTGTCTGTTCCATTTAATCACCTATAATTAATTCTACTTTCTAAATTATTAGTATAAAACACCTAAATACCCCAAAAAATACCACTACATTATCAATGCATTTGAGATATTATACAATTTAATATATATTTTTTACAATTTAATATATTTATCTTTTTAATCAAATTCCAGTATGAAGATCTCAATTATTTATTCATATTTTTCTGACTTCTATCCAAGGTAAATACTGATTTATATTCTTGAACAACTCACATGAACATCTTTATGTCAAAAGGTCACTTAATACATTTTAACTCTGACTCAAGGCCACTTCTGAAAGAACATATGCTTATTTGTCTTGAATATTAATCTGGATTTTAAACAAAAAACATAAAAGATGGATTCTTTCCAAAATAATCTAGCATGAACAAAAATTATTTGTGTGTACTTTTGTTAGTAATTTTGAAAATATTTATATTATTTTAGTAAGTACTAAACAGGATTTTTTTTTACTATAAAAATAGTGTGAAATGCAAATCTTAAATGTGTAGAAGATTATAGCATTTCTTTACATCCAAAAGGTTACGTTCCTGAAAACATGGGATAATTTATATTTGAAGTAAAGGGATCACCTAATTCAGTCAAGTCAACTATTTTATTATGGGCTTTCTGGGGACTTCAAAACAGAATAGTTGTCAGTCAGTAGTGTGTCTCCCCAAGAAAGGTCTCTTTTTCTTTCACCAAGCAACATTGGGTCACTCTATTTTACAAAAGTTCCATTCTCTTGACTCCCCTGTGGACCTGAAATTCCTGCCTGTCTACATTTTCTATCACCTCTTATATCTTGACATTTTTTACTGGAAGAGGTAAACTAACCCTCTTTTTTAATCTCACTGGCTTTAACCTTGATATGTATTTATATCTCGAAGTACAAAAGGTTTCTCTAATGATAAAAATGAATTCTTTTTCCCATCAGTTCCTTATCCCTACCTTCCCAGCTGCCCACGTCTTACATCACAAAAGAGGTATTTACTTTCAGCTATCAGTTCAGCTATTTAATCTTGGGAAGATCTATTTCTCACCTTTTAAGAGAAAGGACAATCTTGAGACTGGGAACTAGAAAAAAGAAGATAGATCATGGTCATTGGAATATGTGTTAATACAAAATCTGACTCAAAAAATGAATTTAGTTCTTTTATAGTAGCAGATCTAATTGAGCTTGCCGATTAAACAGCAAGAGGCTTGTAGTACCTGAGTTTGCTAGTTGCTACATATGGTGGATATTTTTGATATTCATTGAATTAGACTTGCAGTTCCAAAGTTTTCCTGGAAATTCATTTAAAATGTATGATAAAATCTATCCTTTTTAATAAAAAATATAAAATTGGAAAATATGTATTGAGACTTAAAATAATTTGATCATTCCAATTTATTTAAGTATTTCAGTTTAAATCAAAGTTTTTCTACATGAAATTAAGTTCATTCAGATGCTTCAAAAAACTGAAAACTAAAAATGAGAATGACTATTAATTAGAAAAATTTGCATTTGTGTACTTGAGCAAATTGAAAAGAGTTGCAAATCAAATTGTTAGAGAACAAATCAACAAAAATTAATCTCTGGTTTCTAGTCTATAATTCCAAAAAATTCAAGTTATTCAGTGAAATATCATTTAAAATACTTCTCATTTTCATTTACATAACTATTTCCCAGTGCATGCTTCTAAAAATATACATCACTATGATTTTTATTATACACTTGGCACATTCTAGCAATGAGTATTTTGATTTACCTTTTGTTAAGATAATTATTTTAATAATAATTCACTGTCAAAATGTATAACATTTTGTGTTGTGGGTTTTAATAATCCTATGACATCGATAATTGAGATTAAAGCTCAATCTGAATAACTGATGTTAAAATTTAGAAATATCTAATCTAAAGTTGAATTTCAAGTGTGTTGTAGAGCATTTATATTAAAGAGAAGAAAAAAGAGAATAGGAGAAAATGAAAACACAAAGTTTTTGTAAATAAGCAGGGGAACGGGTTGAAGGGAGAAGGGAATGGAAAAAAAGAAGCAAGATACCGCATGTACAGCTACAAATTCTCTATGATGAGTTTCATCATTATGCATATCTAAAATATACCAATAAAAAATATAAATAAAAATAAAGAGTTGTTCATTTTAGTGAGATTTTATGGGGAATTAATGAAAGATGTTAGGGTAAAATTCTGTTGTATATGTGGAGTTGCAATAAAAGTTATAAATGAAAAATAAGACAAAATGAATGCCAAATAAATACTTGTGAATTTTTTTTGAATGGATGATTTTTATCAAATATAGCTATGGCATTAGTATACCTTTAATAATTTAAACAATGTATATACATTTAAATATGAATAAATCTAAATATAAATGTAAATTTAAACTGAGTTACATATTTATATATAATACCTTACAACTATTTTATTCCTTGTTTAGATATTTAGATGTCAGCCTAAATTGTGCAACAACATGCATAATTTTTCGAATTCTTCTACTTCGGGAAAATTACTTGGAAGCCAATGTGCGCCTGTGTACTTTCCTGGTCAGAGCTGCTGAGGAAGAGCCCCTATCCTGTGCACGGGACTTGGGCCTTCTGAATGGTCATCACTTCCTTATTTCATTGCTCCTGAGTCTCTGTTTTTCTTTTCTTTTGCTATGGCCAACCACTTTCCTTCAAAAATTAAAATCAGATCAATAATTACGAGTCATTTTCTAAAAAATAGCTACACAGGATCTCCATCCAAGTTTAATGTCCCCCACAGCTCTAGTATAATTTTTGAACCATACTCTGATAGCTAATTTCCTCTTTCTTGACCTTCAATTAAATTAAATGATCATTTTAAACTTAGTCCTTAGTGCCATCATACAAAAGCCACTACTTCTATTCTTAACTTTTCACTATTCTAGACTCTCGACTACAAGTGAACAGGAGTAACATTTTCTTTATCTTTCCCTTTCCATTCATCTCTTTCTTTTCCTTTCCTTTTTATAAATAGGACCCAGTGTGAAGAAGGTGCATGAGCCTATGTACCTTTTTATGTTTACTGTTTCTTGTTAGAATTCAATGCAAGTTTATTAGCCATTTGTTAGTCTGGATTTCTTTAATTGCACTCACAAAATTTGAACATGCAGCACAGAGTTATTTCCTGGGGTTTTTTTACTTTATGATGGAAATGTAGGCTTTGTGTGGTTTCTTGGATTACATTTAATTATGATGTTGGATCCTCCTCTTTAGGCATTTGCTAAGCCCTTTAGAAGAAAAGTTTAAGTTAAAATAAAGGCACAAAAGTACAGATTATTTGTCTTAAATGCAGATTTGTCTACACCTTGGTACTTTATTAGAGGAGATTAGTTTGCCAGGGAGAGATTTGTATGATTATTATATTTTAAATATGCCCTCCTTACCTCAGTGACTATGTGGAAAGGAGATACTGCTAATGAAAAATTAGGAAAGACCTTGCATATTTATAATTATTACTTATTATATAAATTTTGAGCTAATTTAAGAGTCATATTAGGCTAATTTATCTTAATGAAGCCACTTAATAAATACATCTTAATTGCCCATTGGCCAGACCTATAATTAATATTTATGCTTTAAATCCTGTATAATGATTTCTAACTTGATTTTATTGTACATTATAAAATACAGAAGCGGAATAATGTTTCAGTTTTTTTGAAATTTTAAAAATATTTACATTTTATTCAAAAGTAAAATTATCTAAAGGTAAGTGTACAGCTTATTGCAAATAATCATTCTCAACATAGTAAACAGAACCATAACTAGAATAGTTCATTTTTTTCCTATTTTTTAATTTAATTTTGTCAGTTGATCTTATCCCCTAGAGAGGAAGGAAATTATCAAACAGATAATGCAGGCAACTTTACATTGCTCATACTTTGAAGGCAAAAAAACTTTGCTCAGTATTTTTATTGTCCATTACACAATGATTTCCATGTTATTACCAGAGCTTCTTGCAACTAAAAATTACACAATTTTCAGTCATAAGCATTGCAATGTGTATAATTAAATGCTTTGTAGATATTTTGTCATTTTATATATAAGCAATACTAGGATTAAAGCTTGATTCTCTCATCTGAAATGTAGGTAAATTTTTCGCACGTGACAATGTAAATAAATACAAGTGCTTTGAAAAGCAGTAATACTGCTTAGTTTTCACAGTAATAGTTTGTATTTCAGATCTCAGATATTAATGACTATTTGTTCATAAGTCCACCATGATCAAGTAGGATCAACTTTGTATTTTCCTGACACATTTCAACAGAGAGAAGTAGAATTCAAGTATTCAGAAATATCAAATAGACACGTTCTCTTTTATTGCCACATTATAGTCTCTAGGATACTTGAAAAATATGATAACTGTCATATATAGGATATTCATCACTGAAGTTTATAATTGTTTCTTACCACTGACTCTTTTGGGGAAATTAAAATGGTCTTAATAATTTGTTTTTCAGCCCTGAGAGAGATGTTAAGTGAAGGGATTCTTTGATAGTCTTCCCATATCTTGACACAGTAATTACAGCTGCATTTTAAATACTGAAGGGGATTTCTCTCAATTTATTGAAAACAATGTAATCGAAAGAATATGATATTTCCAAATTCATAATGTCCTATTCTAGGGGCCAGAAAATGATTTTTTTTTCATATAATAACATCATAATAATTCTAATCACAAAGAAGAAAGACCAGCCAAAAGTTTTCATGTTCTCTTTTTCTTCCCTTTATGTGCACTTTTAAGCAGAGCTCAAGTTTCACTTATACTCTGTTTAGCTTGATGCCCTCAAGTGATGTCACTGCGCAGAGTTACGGTTGTTACGTAAAAACTAGAAAAATTGTTGTGGTCTACTGAGGCTGATATGCCAGGAATTATGAGATTTTAAAATTCTATTCAGTGGGATTTTCTAGAAACAATTTTAGGCCTAGGTTGAAATCCAATTAAATTTTTTTTGTGACTTAGGGTAACAAAATCCTTTTTCCTTTTTCAATGGAATGCCGTTGAACAAGATTCCCAAACAAAAGTAGGATTATCCAAGGGATTAATAGATATTATTAATTTTCCTTCAATACTAGCTAAAAAAAATAGGTCAAAGAGCTTGACCAAGTACACTCATTAATACAGTATTAGGTGAACTTTTCAAAAGGAAATAATTATTAATTATTAATCCTTTTCAAAAGGAATAATTATTAATTTGAAGAATGGTTTCATTATTTTCTATAACCTAAGTCTACTAATTACCTACCTGCTTAAGATTTGGGGTTGTTTTGTATTTTATTTATTTTTTCATAAAGTATATATTGATTGTTTAGTTATTTAGTTTATGAATCTGGCATTGTAAATAATCTTTATTGTAACTGGAAATTAGGTGATGAACTTAAAAGAGGAAAAACTGCTGATTATACCTGAGATAGAAGGAATAGCACCTAATCATTACAGATCCAAGTCCTCGAGGAGGCCAGAACAGGTAAAATCCAGAATAGGGATAAAAAGAGGTGGTCCAGAGGTAGCAGTGGGAAGCTGACAGACTGGGCCTTAGAAATCTATCTTACTCATTAGATCATATTCTAAAGAAATAATACAATATAATTATGATTACTAAATTATTAATTAAGGAAGACACATGTGATTTAAATATTAGCCTAGAAGGTTTTCTGGTTAAAATTTTTCACTATATTCAAAAACAAATTTAGAGAGAAAACTGTATCTTTTTGGTTATAAAATAGTATATATCAAAATATATGAATTCTTATTCGTGTCAAAAGCTGAACAACTTACTTGTACACTCTGTAGTATAGATTTTAATGTGCTGCTTTTAAATATTAAATCATTGGTTTTTACTAAATATATGGTTTTAAATATTTGAAATGTAATGATCATATTCAGCAACCACAAATTTGAAACTCTACATAGTCTACAAGTATGTTACATTAATTTTTCAATTAACACTTTTCTAGTGCCTTTATTTCATATTATATTTAATTTCTTCTATTTCAGAATAGATTTCATATTATATTTAATTTTTTCTATTTCAGAATAGGTGTCTCATAACAGTGCTTTTATACTTTGCATTCTTTTTGTGGTTTCTTGTCTTCTGTAAACTTGCTTGACAGTTATTCTAGAAACATTCAACTGTACTTAAAGATTACTATAAGAATATACAGAAATCTATCTATAGTGGTAGAGCCTTTAGGATCCTGAGCTTTTAAGTTTTCAATCTACTTAATCATTTCCATTCATTGTTTTTCATTGTACCACTGCAGAGACAAATTGTGGTTGTTTGATTGCTGTGTTCAAAACTTAAATTAATAGGTGTTTTCCATGGTTATTTAGATTAAGAAGAAATTAGCAAACATAATTATTATACAAAACTTACATTCAAATGATTTTGTAAAAATTCTTAGAGAATAATGACTAAACAGACCTTTCATGCCTTCATCCATAAATACAGTTAAATTTTGAAGGATTTTATTATCATAATTTTTTGTTCAAGTTAATACTCATGTATCTTCTATAGTCAGTCCATCCTCAATAGAAATACCTGGAGTATTTCCCAAAGAGAGGGGCTTTGGCAAGTCCTTAGTGGTCTGAGTAACAATAAAGAATGGAATTTAAATGGTAAATTGCACAATTGACTTTGAAGGATTTCAGGGTGAAACTGTAAGTCCTGGATAAACTACAACCTGTGGCCAGTGGATGTATTAATTGTTGATGTGTTGTGTTTCCAAGTTTCCCTAAAGGTAATGATCTGAATATTAATATATTTGAATTTTATTTGTATAGGAGATGTATATAAAACATGGAGCTATTATTGCTTTCCTTCTTCATACTCTATCATATCTGATAATGTTTAATAGAGTTTTGGTGAATATTTTAAAAATTCCAGCTAAATGAAGGAAATTGATATTTTTCACATGGAGCAGTTACTAAATAGAAAAATAAATTTTCCTGCTCTAGAGACATTTGCCCTAAGCGTAGTGAAGAGTGACCATGGGCAGTGTAACGGCTCCAGGCAGATACCTTAAAAAAAACCATCATATAATATTGTCACGGCATTTCTTTCATTTCCAAATGTCAATTTCTATCATTCATTAGTAAAATAAAGAAGACAACTTGAATTTACTCTAGTAGCCTGTTTGAATTTTTAAAAGGCATATTAAATTAAAAAAAATTTTTTTTCTAGTTTTAGATGTTTAGACAAACCTTAAAATTTAGAGCATAGTCCAATCTTCTGGTTCTCTCCCTGGTCTCTGAACCCAATTAGCTGGCATCCAGAGCTCTGACTCATTCTCATTATTCTACAGGGGTGACATTTCCCAGATCTTTCCGCAGCTTCCTCTTTCCCAGCCACATGCCAAGTGTGCCGTTAGTCTGCTGAAGGTTTCTACTGAGAATTTACCGTCCATAGCATGTTTCCTGTTACTGTTAGCTTTCAGTGATGTTATCTTATTTCTACTTCTCATCTAAATCTCACTATCTAAAAATGCCTTCCCTTTATTTATTTATCTGTTTATTCCCTGTTTGTCTTTGTATTCTAAAAAGTGCTGTTCTTCAGCTGATTGTAGTGCTTGTTACAGACCAAGAGCTCAATCATTTGGAACTCTTTGGTGTGGGTCCCCCGAAGACTTTTCAATCACCTATGCTATTACAGATGGAAACTGTATTTTTCTAGGTGCAGAGTTACTATCAGGTATGTAAATGAGAATGCATATGTCCTCTGAAAAATGGGTGCATGACACTCTGCAGATCTCTCAATAACATCACAAAAATAAGACTCAAATATGAGTAGGTTTCTGATATTAATCTTCTTTAAAATCATTTTATGTTAAATAATTATGTTAATTTACCCTTTGGAAGCTTATTATGGAATATTCACAGATTCAGTGTATTTTAATTGCAGTCATTTTTCTTTTGATACTCAGAAATGTACTACTTTCTACATACTTTCCATAGCCTCTTAATATCCCAAAGCTTCATTTCTTTTGGACTCAGCAAGGTGTTCCTATTTTCATTTGTACAACCCTGTCGCCAATATGACATCAACCATCTTTCCCAAGATTTCTCAGTGGAAAATCAGTAGTAAAGAACAGAATCATATGTTGCATGAATTGATTCGAGTTCATGTCCAGAGAGAGATGTAGAGAAGATTTTATAAATAGGTACATGGGTAGCAAAAAGATATTTAAATTGATTGATGAATTTGATAAAATATTTATAATTCAGTTCTAATATGGAAGAGCTTTTACTTTTTACACTTTATATTTTTCTACCTTCTCTCTTATCCTAGATAATTAGCTTGCTAATGAAAATGGCATACTCATTTGCTCTGTTTGAGAAAAATAGCCAGAAGAAAGCCATTCAATATTAATGTGAGTAATGAAAGTACTGAATAAACTCAAGATTCTCTTTGCATTTTCTTTGGTTCTTTGGTAGCATTTTACTTTATATGCACAGTACAGGTACTTTTTTACAGATGTCCACCAGCTGTCATTTGTGTGAATATACAATTGCTATCTAAAAGGCCATTTAGTCAATAATTTTAATTTTCTTTCTACTTGTGGGCATTGTTACTACAATACTTGTTTATTAGAACTCTTAAAATGGTGAAAGCTTTAAGAGAATGGGGTTTTCTTGGTAATTCATCAATAACTAGAGGAAAAGAAGGGCATATACACTAGTACAATGTCAGGTAATAAGGAAATTCCAGCGTAATATTTCCCCAGGTTCTGTGCAAGTATTTTATTTGGCCATTGTTTAGTTTAGCTACATAATGACTTATTGTAGAATTATGAAGACAAAGACATTTATAGTAAACAAAATTTCTGCACATTACTGTTTAATATTTAGTAATATTATGACACTCTTATTTTCATATTTTAATTTGACCAGATTTCTTTCTGAATTAAAGCCATTTAATTTGTCTTGCTCTTTTTTCTGCTCTTCAGGTTTTTTATTTTTATTTTTATAATACCCTAAATACAACTTTAGCACTTTGCATTATGCTAAGTGTTGTTATATTAATACCCAGGTTCTATGCATACTTTCCAATGGGACTAGATATGGGGTAAATGACAGTATTATCAATGAGCATGACCTATGTAGGCCTTGGCTAATGGATGTGTTTTTATGCTCAATTTAAAAGTAAGCTGTGTATTATAAATAGGCTACACAGTTTGAATGTGTGTGCCTAATAAGTGAAATCTGTATCTTCACAAGGTAAAGTGTTAGTCATATCTCATTGCAAAGGGCTGTGATTAAGTGAGGCATCATTTCTATAGTGAAGGAAAGAGCAATGTGTAAGTAGGGGCCGATGGGAACTGCAGAGCCCAAGGAGGAGAGAAGGAGCCAGCGTTCATTTGACTTTAGTTTGGAAATGAGATTAACAGAGTCACAAAGATTCATACAGGGATTGGGCAAAAGGAAGATGTTCATTTTTACTGGGAACATTTAAAGACGTTATATTAGAACCTCATAAACATTTGGGACAGCAAAACAAAAATGCAGAAAAACAATGTCATTTCACACTAATAGATATTTTATTTATTGTGGAGGGCAGACAGAGAGAGGACTGAGTCACAAGAAGACATGAAGGGCAAAGGGCCATTTGGATACTTCCTGATAAATTCTCCAACTGCACATGATCACCTGTTTTGTAATCTAAAAAGAAGGCAACCCATTGTTTGCAATGAATATTTAAAAATTGGTTTCTTCCACAAAACAAATTAAGTTGTATTCGAAAATCAATCAGTATTGAGGATGACGTGTTGTACCAGGAAACCTATTTAACTACTGAACTGCAGTTCAGAAACTGATGTCATATAATAACAATGAATGACTGACCATGGAATTTCTGGCGTATTAAATCATCTTTAAGTGTTAGGTCTTATTCAGATGTGTTTTAAATCTAAGGATGCCTTTCATTTCAGAGTTCAAGGATGTAGCTGCCTTGATGCCCGTATGAGCCGTGCAAGGCCGAGGCAGGGCTGGTCCCTGGAAGGGACACGGTTGATCCCCCCATCCAGGCCCAAGGCTGGGGCCCACGTCCTCTGTTGCCTGTAATCTGGCTCGCTGACCCCACCTCTCGCTGCAGAGGTCTCGGATCTGACTGCCACTCAGCGTATTGTTTACAGCTGGGAGTGAGCTCTCAGAAGCCTATGAAGCCATGTCCTGCCTCAGTGTCGAGAGCTACACAGAAGATAGTTATTGGAGAGCACGTGTGTGTGTGCGTGCGCGCATGTATGAGGGAGGAAGTGCTGCACTTTGGCATGAAGACGGGAGAAGCAGCGGCTGTGTTCAAGAGGTTACCAGGGGGCAGGTTGCAAAGCTGGAGCTAGCAGGGGTTCTTAGCACACCTCAGAAGATACTTCTTCATTTGGCTGGATCTGAGATTAGAGAGGAACACAGTTCCTTTCTTTTGAAGCAAGTCTCACGGGGTACTTTAAAACTATGTATGTTAAAAAAAGAAAATGTGTTCTAAAAATGTTAAAATTAATATGAACAAGCATATTTATTATCTTTAGCTCCAACAGATATAATAGGTATGGAAATGTCATGAAAAGGACATGGCTTAAATTCATAAAATTAGTGTTCAGTGTTTCTTTATACTCTGAAAATTCTATCAGCAATTTTAAACTTTGCTCAAAAGTGTTTTAAAAAGCGCCAAAATAACACTATTTAAGACTTTCATAAGTAATTTGGATATCAGAAATAAATGGAATAATACCAAATTTTGAAGGAAAATAAAATATAAGTGTGACAATCTTTTCCCACCTAAATATCTGGAATTAACACATTCTAAAATTTTTAATAAACAAAAATCCTGAAACATATGTGGGTGTATGTGTGCATTTGTGAGACATGCCAAAGAGTTAACATATTTGCATGCATCTTTCTTTAAAACCGTGGTTTGTTTCTGAGGGGATATTATTAGAAATTATATTTCTAAATTCTTTTTATGAAGGAGAAGTATCTTCTTAGTAAGCATAGCTTACTTAAACAGTGAGAGAAGCCCTGAGAAAAACTATGCTATTTCTGAGATACAGTGCTGTGGAGGGTTGAATCTACTTCCAGAAAAGCCTCACTCGTGCTGGGGCACAGGCTGAGCTGTTATCACAGCAGCAAGTATGAGAGAGAGTGTGAAATGCATGGTGGAGGCAGACAGCGCGCTAAAAACCCAAACTCTGAGACCACTGGCGTCCTTCAAAGACACATCCCTATGCTGGCTGAGTAGAAAAGCCCAACTATTTATCAGCTGGTATAACCCAGGGAGCTACCAAGTAGTAAAATGTGAGTAATTATCTATGAAAACACTTGGAAGCTGATATTTCTGTGCATCATTTGGCTGAAGATTTTGGTTCTGGGTACTTGGGCTGAAGCATTGTCAGTTCTCAAATATGCAATGGTAAAATAATTTCAGGTTGATCCAATATTGAGTGAAATGTCCTTTTTAAACTTAACCTGGATATAATGCAACCATTCTTCAGTTTTTTCCTAATTGGGTCAGGCCCAGGAGGGAGAAAGATTAGCACTTTTCCCTAACAGGGAGTAACAGGTTGCTTGGAGGAAAGTTTGTTAGTAGGAACAATATAGAACCTGACAGGAAGTGACAGAGTAGAGCAAATATAATCACTGAGTGTCATAAAGACATCTTCAGTGGGTTTTGGTAACACTAATGATAGATACTAACTCATGTTCCCTGTTGCTGATTGAGAAAAGTGAAACTGGGTAAGCCAAAACACAAGAAACAATTTAGGCTTGTAATAGTGTGGCACTGGCAAAACTAAGATGGAGAAGAGTGATAAGAAATCATTTGGATCTCAGGTTAACCACTGGAAAAAAATACTGCTTGTAACCACTGTTTCCCAGAGAGAAGCCTCTTCTCTGCATTTATGGAACAAGTATTTCAATATTGTCTCCTCCCCCAGTTTCCAATCTCTTCGAGTACAGGAGGACTCCAAGTGGAGCAGGAGATGGAAGCAAAGACAAAAGCATTTCAGTGGTCAGTCCAAGCATTGCATCACACACGATTGCCATATCCAAATATTTCTAGGCAAATGTGCACTGCATCCTAGTATAACTTGGCTGTGCCCTTTTACTTTGTTTTTGCGAACCTACTTAGAAATGGTGTATGTGAAAATTCCTTAAAGGGATAAGAAAAGGAGTTGGGTTTAGTGATAGTAAAATCTACTTCTGTGTTTTGCTGTGATCCTGTCCCAGAGACTTAACAGGGAGGCACAGGGAAGAAAAGATTCTATTCTCTTGAGGCAGCATTACTGGTGCCAGACACACACCTGCCTGTTTCATTCACATGCTTGCCTGAGATTCTTAGAATCAGATAAAGGCCAAGTAGAAGCCCAAGCTGTGTGACCCTAGTTAGATTCTAAGGTCGTGTGTACTGGCTCCTGCCCCCAATTCTTCAGGAATAAAAATTTGAGAATTTTAACTTTTTTTCATGCAAAGATAAATTAAGAAAGAACTCTAGGCCAGGAATGATATTTATCTTGCCTATGAAAGAAGTACAGCGTGAGTTTAGAATATGTACCATAAGATAAAATTCTGAGGATGTGCAGCATTTTTTAAAGAAATCAAATGTAACTTAATAGCTGGAAGTCATAAACTTATATGAATATATTGAGTATTTTAAAATTAATGTCATCTATTGCACAGATCTTTGTCTGGCCTTTACCCTGTCTTTATGGTATCCTCAAGAAGTAACAGAAAGTGCAAATAGATAATTTAAATAGATAATTTAAATGCCAAAAAGTGAACTTGGATAATTCTGTCTGATAATGGATTGCTCTGCCAACTAGTAGGGAACGTGGTACTGTTCAGTACTGCTGCAGTTTGAATGTTTCCACCAATAGCTCATAGGTTGAAATGTTTACTTCTGAGGTGATTAGAATGTGGGTGATTTGGGAGGTGATTAAGCTGCAAAAGTGAAGCCCTTGTGATAAGGGTAAATTCTCCTACAAAAGAGACTCTAGAGAGCTTACTTAACACTTGCTTTCTGCCTGTCAGGACATAGGAAGAAAGCATCACAACCCAGCAAGGAAAACATCTAATGAGGATTTGTGTTCACCAGACACTGAATCTGCCATCACTTTATGTCCACTGTAGCCTCCAGAGCCGTGATATTCTGAGCTCTCACCCATAACCCAGTATCGGGGAAGCTAAACAGTAGCAGGGGAGCAGCACGGGGGGTTTGTCTTCCTCACTGTATTGCACTGTGTTACACAGTGGAAAAAAGAGAGACCTTGGGGGGAAAGTCATGCTAAGTGGCCTTGCTGGAATTAGAGTGTTTGTGGGGGTAAAGAGGGTCCAGGCCTCTTATTATGTGCAGTAGAGAAATGATATTACTTTGTGTAATCAGGAGATGATGGTATTGATTTAAAACATTCAACATCTTTCATTCATTTCACTTCATTAATTGTTGTGCTTTTGCTATGTTTTACAATTTTTGGTACCGATATTTTTACAAACTTAAATTAGCAAAATCTGTTTATTTAAGATGCACTGAGTGGCCAGGAAGCACTGAGGTCTGGTCAAGACTATTTTTATCAGTCCTCCAGAAAATACCCTGGGCATATATTACCTTCACACAGGGTCAGTTGTTGAATTGGGGAAAAACTGGCTATCATTAAATGTTATCACAGAAAACTAAAAAGATCTCTAAAGATTTCTATGACTTTTGCATGGGATTGTTCTCTAGTGGGTATAGCATTAAAAACCCTCCTCTGAAGACAGAAATTTTACTGAGTCAGCTGTAGAAAAAATAAACAATATAAGCTTACAAAATTTAGGAATACCGTGGCCAGACAACCTTCGGGAAACTGATAGAGAGGAGACCTAAAAGAGTAAGTAGTGTCCTGACTAGTCTTTGTCCTAAAAGTTGCATTCAGTGTATCATGACAAAACCTTACAGCAGTTGACAAGTGACTTTACCAGCTGGTATCTATCAGACGATTACTAGAACATACCCTCCTCTCAAATTACAGTTCCCCACAAGTACTGATATGAGGTGGATGAATAGACTTCAGTGTTACTTGGAGTAGGGGCTAAGAGAAACCCAATGAAAACTGACCCATTGATCCATACATGTAGTGCTGCTTCATTTTTGGTCTAGTATTTGAGGTTTGTGATAGAGGAGGTTCCAGCAATAAGCATGTAGATTATCTTTCAAAAATAGACCCATTTACATGCCACTGAGATGAGTTCCTGAAAAGAAACAAAATAATTCGGTGCTACAAGGTTAGATGTAAGATTGGCTGCACAGCAAGGTACAACTGAAAAATTGGCTCTTTTTCCTTACTTCAGAGGAGATGATAAAAAATGGACAGACCCATATGGGTAGATCTTGAGGTGGTAGAAACACTAAAGAAAAATAATCTTGGTTGGATATTCTGGGCCAAAGATGTAAGACATTCTCTAGCCATTAAATTTTGCCAAATTGCAAATTAAATAGAAGTCATTACTGGGTGCCATGTTAATTAGTAATCTGCAGAAACATAACACAATTGGAGTGCCTTACTCCAATTGTAAACTGTAACTGCTCTGTAACTGCAAAAACAGAGCAAATAATTGATATCTCCAGTGAGTGTCAGTGCATGTCTTGAAAGCACTGCATAATCAATTTAATCTTACTAGAAAGAAAATGGTTATAAAACTCATATAAGGCTAATTATGTGTGGCATCAGGTGGCATTAAAAAGTCAATCCCAAATTTAAGACTTGTTCAGGTATCAACTTATCCATCAGGAACTATTTAGAAGTTCCTGAAATTAGACTAAATGAATAACTTTTCTTTGGTGCTCTAGAGTCAAAATACAGGGAGCTATGTGGAATAATTCAATCATTCCTCCTATAGTAAGACTTGACTACTCAGGATCAAAATAGCACAGCAGTTAGCTCGGAGAAAAGAGACCACATATAACATTTTTTCATATATCTCTAATTCCATCAGATAATGTCACTGACACACTTTCAATTGGTCTGTTGAAATTTGAAAAGAACAAAAAGGTAACATAAATAAAATAAAGACTCTTGGTTGCTCATTGTCTTACCTCTTATGAATATACACAAGAGATGTGGTGTGGGATTGATTGATGACATTTAGGGAAAGTTCTTGGAATTCACCCTTGGAAGATGTTAAACTGAACAATTTCTAAAGATTCTAGCTAAGAGAATGTTTAGCAATACCTCACTGTTTAGAAGTTACTGATCTTGTTTATTGATTTTGCTATGATTTTACAGTAAAATTTAGAGAATAAATCATGTAACAGAAAACAATATGCACAGATGCACTCGTTCTCATTATTCAATGTTTTCATCATCTTCATTAAATTTCTCAGGAATCCTTCATGTGTAATTACTGATGTATTGTTTTGTATTATTAATGACTTCTATTGTAATCCCAAATACTGTGTGCAGTCACCCAAGTATTGTAATCCTCTTTCTAGTTTTCCTCATAATCCAAAAAGTTATATTTGTAATCCCATTGAGACATTATTGGAATCCCAGAAAGTTAATTACAATCTACCACCACCAATGCAACTCACAACAAGAGTAAAGACAACAAGATATACTCCAAGTTAAGGGCAGCCAAAGGGTCCTAAGTCCAGTCCCCTTGATGACATGCGGACAAAGGCCTTGATCCTAGGACTCCCAGAATTTACTATCTTGCGAATTCGGGGTGAGGTGGGGGGGTGGCTCAGGGATGAGTGACAGTGAGGATGGGGAATTACATGAGTAACTTGAGCTGGCTGGCCAGGTGGGAGAAAGGAATCTCTGTAAATTGCAGAGATAAAGATATGCAGAAGGATCAATTCACAAAATCTAATTAAGTTAGCAACTGAATTGTTTTGGGAGGTTGTCACTTAGTTTTTGATATATAAACTCTTGTGCCCTGGGGAGTCATGGCCTCTTTGCCTTGAGGCTCCTACCCAGCTGACATTCTTGGAGCTACTAGCTCTAATATTCTGCTGTGCTCATATCCTGTATGGAGAACACTAAGCAAAGAGATGGACTGTCCCTTGGCTTTAGAGATTACATACTAGCACCTCAATTAGCTTTGTTTGCAATGCTTAGAGCCAATTGAAGAGAGAAGGAAATACCATAGCCAGCTCTCTGCATATCAGTATAATGAAATAAGTATCCAAATAATCAGAGGTACAGTAACTGTTTTGCATTAAAGAGGAGTCACTAGAGTTGTCTCCCACACTTCCTATGTAAAGAAAGAAATTAAGTGTGTTTACATACATGCACACACACACACACACACACAAATTCCATTTTGCTAATTTGAGAAACTGTAATACTCTAACTTTTGGGGAGAAGATTATAATTATGGCTTCTTTTCCTCACAGAGCATAGTTATTGTACACATGCTTTCTTCAAGGTTACAACTGAGAACTGTATAACTGGGCAATGCATTTCATTTAAACAGTGATATAGGACACTGAAATTAACAAGGAAAAAATACAGCTTTATGATAAACTACCTTAAAATTTAGAAGCTTAGCTGTTCAATATTTATATGACTATGACAGAAATTTAGTTTTCAAACTCTCCTCTTGCAGAGTTACCCTGTTTTATGTTAAACCTCTGGATAACTGGCACAGGAAACCAGGTCATATCTGACAAGTTCAAGGCTTGAAGTAGATTATAAAGCATTCCAAAATAAAGAAGGAGGCAGATGAAGTGATAAATTGTTAATCTGGGTAGATACATTGTGTTTTCAGACAGTATGATCTGACACCATGAAGAACTTAGGTAGAAAGGGATGCGCACCGCGGCAGTGAGTGTTGTCATGGAACTAGGAGAGCTCCTAATTGTCCACAACTCCTGCTCCATTTCTCACTTCTCTTCCCAGCAACCTTCTTTTCAGACTCCAAAGCTGAGAGATTTTTTTACAGCCGTTAAATTCTACATTATAAAACCAAAACTTTTTTTGTTTTGTCAGAAAGGCAATAAAAATGTGCTCTCCAAATAACAGATCATTTCGACATTTCTGGAATGAGCTCAAAGCCATCTTACCCTTATCCACCAGAAAGATCTGTTCATTTTTACCACTGCATTTTTCACTTAATGAAAATTAAGAATGGCAGTATAGATTTCAGGTGTCCCTCTAAAAGTAGTTATGTGACTAAGGCAGAGAAACAAATAACTGCAATAATTTTAGAGATCCTTTCAATAGGGATACGCATTGTTTTAGTAGAATTTCTTTCCAATTTGAATATTTTAGTATATAAATAACAGCTTCAGGAAATTTTTAAACCAGTGAGATGTCAATGTAAGACAAACAACAACCAGAAAAAATGAGTCGCCATTGGATAAGTACACACACAGCATCTACTATGACCTTAGTGAATGCAGTAGAATATAAATAATATACACCTTAAGAGAAGTCCTTTATTCCCTCAGCTCATGGCTGAAGATATATTATCATAGTAACCTGAATATATAGATACATTAAGAGTATAGAAATTTTATCTATCCAATCACTAAGAAGTAAAAATTGGGTAGCATATGCATCTGAAATAAGATATTTAACTTTGTATTGTTTGCATAGGGAATTTTTTTATATTAAAAAGAGTGTTACAGATATCTTTCAGTCACACAAATCAGCACCCATTGCAAATCACATAGAAGATGATCTTAAAATAAGTGGGATTTTAATTTGATAGATCTGCTGATAAGCAATTTAATTTTTCCCAACTTTCACTTGTACAGGTTAATTTTCAATTTCACAATGGTAAGAAACATAAACCCCTATTTCTTGTGAACACTGAAGGGTTTAAGCCTTCTCAGTCCACTTAAAATATGTTTATGGAAATACGTTTATGGAAAGAAAACAATGATCCTTGTTTTCTGAGGCTAGAAATGCATGTTCGACAATTCTATCTGTACACAGATACTACCTTATGTAAGAAAATAAGAAAGTTTTGTTCTATTTTTCTTATAAGTTGAGATAAATTTTTGAAAACTTCGATTACAGATTCATGGGAATTTCTTTTTTGGAAAATGGGGTGGCACTTCATAGCAGCTATTAATATTTAAAGTGTTTTACAAAGCAATGACAGTATGACCCTCTAGGAGCCACAGGAACGGCTTTTGCTGTAACCAAATTGCATGCCTTTTATGAAAATAAGAACCAAAAAAAAAGCAATCCTAACATTTAAGTCACGTTGAGAAGAAAGAAATAGATTTAAAAGGATCATGATTATTTATGGGCTTCCTCAAATTACCACACAAAAAAAAAGAAAATGAAAAAGAGCAAGGTCATTGGTATGAAAAGTCATGCAACTGGCAGTAGAGTAGGAACAGTAATATTTAAAGGTAATATTTAAAGGTATATTTAATATGTGCCATGTTATGGAGTGGAGTGTATTAAGCAGTATCTTTCTTTCTAAAATTGGTTTTAACATTACTGTTTTTGAAGTAATTTTCTTTGTAAATTTTTTCAAGTCTTTGGTTATATAAAGGCACTTTTTAATGGTATTTTGAAAATAGTCATTTTAGTACACATATATTATTGATAGGCTTTGTGTTGAGTGTGATTGAGTCTTGATATTATTTATAACAAACAAGCAAACAAATGAAATCTATGTATTCAGTAGATTCTTTGGCATTTTTAATGTTAACAAATATAACAGTGGCATAAAAACATTTTTTTGTGTTTTTTTTAAATTTATATCTTTAATTTCCTGAAGAGCCTTGCACTTGACTTTAGGGGATTATTTTAAAATTTTAAGCACTAATAATATTTTCTCACTAAAATTTTAAGCACTAATATTATTTTCATATAGGTAACTTATATGGATGTATAACTTATTATCTTTCCTATAGACTTCCTATTACACTAAAAGATACTTTAAAGTTAAATTTTTGAATTTTACTACTTTTTTCTACATAACTTGATGTTAAATAACGTGAATTTTGGTAGAAAAAAGTGAAGAAAAAATAAGAAATTTGAAAGTAATAAAACAAATTTACTCTGAAAAAAGAAGATGGAGGGAGGCAGAAGGGACGGGGAAAGGTATTATAGAAGTTTTAGCTGTATCATGTATATGCGCTCAATCCTCCAGATGACTGTGACTACATGTTTTGCAGACATGTACTAATTTTTTTAAAAGGGGAAAGGACAGGCAATCTGAAATATAATGAAACCAGGAAGCTACTGTCCTATTTTACACTTTTAATTTTTTAAAAAATTACACTATTAGAGTTAAAAGACAAACCAGAGATTGGAAGAAGTTATGTTTTATATATTTACTTAAAAGGGGTTGTGTTTGTAGATATAATAAACTATCAAAGCTCAGTAATATTGCCAACATTGATCTTTCTAATAAGTATTTATATTAGTTTTTTTCATTTTTACCAATTACTGGAGGCAGCATAGTTGTTCTTTGAAAAGTAAATCTAGGAATCAGGTACAATACCTCCATACAATGCGACATTACTCAGCATTAAAAAGACACAGAGCACTGACACATACAATGGCATGCGTGAATCTCAATTGCATTTTTCTCCATGAAAGAAGCCCATTTTAAAGGTTACATATGGTGTGATTCTTTTTATGTGATATTCTGGAAAAGAAAAAAATTATAGAGACAGAATAGATCAAATATTTTCAGGAATTAAAGGTATGTAGTGGGACAGAATATAAAGCGCTTTACAAGAGGACTCTAGATGAGCAGAACATGCCTGCTGGTGGTGGTGTTTATAAGAATCTGCATCTTTTAAAGTTTATGGGCATGTTTACTGAGAAAAAAGAAGGAAAGAAAGAAAGAAAGAAAGAAAGAAAGAAAGAAAGAAAGAAAGAAAGAAAGAAAGAAAAAAAGAAAGAAAGAAGAAAGAGAGACAAAGAAAAAAAGAAAGAAAAAAGGAAAGAAAGAGCACTGCCCGAAAAACATTGAGGCTAGCTAAAAGAGCTAAATTACTAAATTAGTTGCTTGTATCCTTTGTTATAATCTTTTGATTACAATTTTTCATAGACTCTAATATGTTTTAATTTCATTATTGTATTTCAGGAGTATAAGGTACAAATGGAAACGTTTTATTTGTGTTGTGATCAACTTGCTTTTTCAGGAGAAAATTCTTTTAGTGCCTCAATGAAGTCTTACAAGCTGGGACTGCTGATGCCATTGGGTAACCAAAAACAGGATAACCCTTAACATCACTCCACTTATTTTATATTTATTGTTCGATTACCTTACAACATCGGTCAGTTCCTTGCTTAGGTGTTCATATAGGAATATTAACCACTTGAGAAGTGTCTAAAAACTAGCAGTACAAGATTCACTAGCTTTAAATTTACACAGCAGACCTTGTCTGCCTTTATGAAGGACACCAACAGAACAGGAAGGTAGCTGTATTTACAGAAACTTCCAACTGCCAGCTAGAAAGAAGCCGAGAAGTCTGCCATCGCCCTGAAACTGCAGGCATGGACTGCGGGAGCCTTGCTGACCTAGTGGTGCAGTAACCCCCACTCCCAGGCTGAAGCAACTACCCTGGGAAGGGAACCAACGCTGCTCCCTCACCGGAGCAGTCACCTCACCCTGTGGGGCTCAGTCACCCAATGACAGCTCTCCAGGACCTGGCAAAGCCAGTCCTGGGTGTTGATCAGCCAGATCAGAGCCTGCACACAATTAACTACCTGCCAACACTGGCTGTGTTGGCCCATCCTTGCCTTGTTCCATTTTTCTATAAAGCCCAAATTTCTGCCTGCCCTTCAAAGACAGTTTTGCACCTCTCTTTCCTTCCCAGCATGGTCATACTGATGGAAGCTCCTTTCTGCCACATCCCTGCTTCTTGTCTCCCTGTTCAGTATTTGGCATGAGAGGCTGGCCATGGCTAGGAGACTCCTCTAGCCTGGGCTTTCACCCTAAAACTCTTTTAACAATATTGCTGCTGAATAGCAAGAACCACTCAGATGGGTACTTGAGAAACAAGCAAGTTTATTGAAACCAGCAGACGACAGAACAGGTAAAAGGGGCTGAAGCCATCCAGGAGGAATCTTTTGTTCTCCTGAAGTTTTATACCTTCTCATGGGGTCACAAGTTCCTTGGTTACCATAGCGACCATGTTATACCACATCACTTCATTGGAATGTCACATGACCCCTTTATAACCTCCTTCCTCCACATCTGGCCCATTTATCACAAGGGCCAGGGAACAATGGTCATCCTGACCAGTGTGTGCTAAAACTGTTTGTTCCTTATCTAACTACTTGGTTCTCTTTTTATGTAATTTGTGGCTTACTAGATGGGATGGGTTTTCAGGAGCAAGGTGACCTAAAGTTTAGCTACAAGTTAAAATGGAGACTAAGAAGAAAAATGGACTACAGCTGCTCTCATTGCTACTACAACAATGCCACAGATAAATGTAATATTTATCTGGCTTCTCTCTCTACTTGCTTATTTAATTTTTACTATCTATACTCTATAAGTCATTTTTATGTTAAGATAAATGAGACTTATTGTGACTAAAATTAATTGAAGCAGTCATTTTTTCTCCTAGGATGTTTCAAATACTCTTTCTTTTAGTTAGTTATTTGCTGTTATTATTATTGCATAGTAAATTAACATATGTCGCATAATGTATGTTTCCAGGTTCTTCTGAAATTTTAACACATCAATATGTATCATGGTTACTCTAGCCTTATGTTATTTCTATATCATCTTGTTACTGGGTTCTGAGGTGCTAGGGTTATTTTGTAGAGATTGTTTTTAGATTCTTCTTGTCCTGGCCAAAGAAGTGAGCAAAAGGAGCACAATAGGTAGTAAAGTTTTACACTTATTAAAGGTAAGAAAAGAAATATGCCCTGCAGAGCAAGGTTTGTTAGCTTTTACCTTCCCTAGACAATCTCATTTCCCTCTAGTGCAGAAGATACCAAGATGAGAGTAACTGCAGTGACTTTCAGGGTTCAGGGTTCCATGGTGAGCTTGTACAATGTGTGGTTCCAGATCCCTCTGCAGCAATACTTAGAAGTCTCCAAACATATTGTAACCTAATTTTCCAACAAAAGCAGAGCCCTTCCTGGTAGGGCAGAAAGAGTCACCCCTTGGCAGGAACCTAGGCAGTCCCCTTTCTAAGAAAGAGGAAATCATTTCCTGAAAACCAAATTGTTCCTCAAGCCACAAGGATTCATCCAGATATATGAAGCCCCAGCCAATCCTTAAAAGCTGACTTTGATTTTTTTGTGAGCAGGCCAGTCTGAATACCTGTCATAAGGGTTCCTTTGTGTTGCTCAAGTTGGATTCCTTTTCCTGTTCTCTTTTAAACACTGCCTTATAAATCAGCCTATGCTGCACACTAAAGTGTCTTGAAATTCTTTTTCCATCATGTGACTAAAACACTCCAGGCTTAGTTAGTCCTTTTTGGCATCTCCTTAGATGCCATCCAGTGATGAAAGTATCTACCCTTATTTCTAGAAGTTAATTAGTCAAGTGAAGTAGCTAATTAGTTTAATTAGATCAACATCTGAAACATAATAGGCTCTCAACAAATTTTGGTTAAGATTATCAATGCTTCTAGTCATAGTGATGAAACAGTTCTGTTTCTTAAAAGGTAACATATTAGTACTATCTCAGTGTGTTATCTGAATATCTACTTGTCTGTTATCTCCAATCTATTTATAAGTAAAGTTGCTAGGAGATATAATAATTAATAATAAATTAGCAGGTAGAGTATGCTGAAGCCTGGTGGTCCAGACCTATTACACCAGCAGTGTAGGCAGCTGAAGAAGGAGAATCACAAGTTCAAACCCAATCTGGAAAATTCAGTAATTTTAGTGAAACTCTGTCCTGAAATACAAAATAAAGGGTTGGAGATGTAACTCAGCCATGGTATTGATATAGGAGAATCTCCCAACCTACTATGTCCGAGTTTGTGTTCTCTAAAATTGAAGAATGAATTTTAGGAACAACAGAGGTGGAGAGTATAATATATTTAAAGCTCCTGTCTGGAGAGAGACAGAAGGGCGGCCAGAGCGAGTTGCCGAGGATTCTGTCTTTTCTAGGGACTTTTATGGAGTAAAACCATGGGTTCAAGGTGGAGGAAGCCTGGGAGCTCACAAGGCAGAGGGGCATAAGGTGGGACATAACTATAGTTAGCCAATAAGATCAATAGTTCAGGTAAAATTGATTACACTAGGGACAAATGGGAAAGCAAGTCATGTAGCAAGCAGGCCCTCTTGGGGTTGTGACTTTTACCCTAGAGGGATGGGATAGTGTCTCCAGGAACTAATTAGAATATCAATCCCCAGGATGGAGATGCATTTGTTTGATCCTTTTGTCTTGAGATCTGGCCTGCAGCAAGAGGTGTGTTTCCTCTGTTTTGACATCTGGCCCACAGCAAGAAGTGTCTCCTCCAAGGTCATCATCGGGTCCTCTGTTCCAGCTTCTTCAAGGGCCCAGCCCTGTCTGACTGCCTATAATATTTCTGACTAACTCAGTTGCCTGCTACAGTATCATAAACAAATGACTACCATTAAATTAAAAAGTGGAGTATGTTGATGCCACAAAGAATCTCAAACATCAATATCTCTATTATTTATTCCTTACTTATTTAATATTGGTAATATCAATAGTTTCAGATATAATTCCATAAGAAGTGTTAAACTCTGCTACAACTGATTACTAACTAAGCTGTGTTTCATTCAAATATTTAGGTTTAGGATCTTCATACTTACTTTAATTTCCATCATACCTTCCATGGGACAATTCTCTCTATTAACAATGACATACATAGTCCACCTACTCAGTTGCACAATTCATTTGAAACTGTGGTTAGGTTGATTTTTTTTAAGCACAATGACTGCAGGAAAAATACTCTACTTTTACCTGTAGAGAACACTTTTAACAGTTAAGAGTTGAAAGCATTTTTCTCAGTAAATACCATTTAAATAATTAAAGTTGCGTTATTTAACAAAAGACCACAATAGCCTTTAACATTCTTTAGTAGAATTCTTCCTGAACTAGGCTTTTAGCTTTCTTTCTTTTTTTTTTTTTTAGAGCATTTACCATAAAACTTAAAATTGCAAATTCTCTGCCCCTTTGAAACTTGCCTATACTATCTCCTTAAAGAAAGCTTCATTCTGATTTTATGATCCAGGAAGTGTTTCTCAATGCCCTGGGAACCAGCTTTTAGAAATGTACACAAACAAGGCAGAAGCCACTCAAACGCCAGGTTTCTGTGAAACGGGGAGCCTAACATGGTTGGGCACCGTCCTCTAAATTGTAAAACTACCTTGAATTCTGGAGAAAGAAGGTGAAACTTCTTTTCCTTTCTCTAAAGCCAATTAGCAAACACATGACCACCAACTCTCCAGCCTGTGTTTCAAAATATATCCCGCTTTTTCTTTGGTAGAGCTGAGTATCTAGATGCATATTTTACTTTCATCCCTTCTGCTGGTGATGGACACACAGTGATATCAACCTGAAAGTTCTGAGTACACGGCAGTTATTTACATGAAACAGAACCACAAAAACACAATTATTTTTATTATTGTTAAGTTATACTAGTAGAATTTTTTTATAAAAGTGAATTGCAATATAAGAAAAAGCTTCCTCTTGGGTTTAGAAATATTCTGCTGAAGAGAGAAAAATACAAAATATTAGAGAAGCTATCAATGAAGGGGGAATACTCTTTCCAAAATATCTTCTGAAAAAATATAGTGTGAATAAGCAGCTCTTGGGCCAGGGATGTAGTTTATCTGTATAAAAGCCTGTGCTCTTGCAAGGGCAAGGTCCTGGGTTTGATTCCAGGTACCAAAACAAACAAACAAACCAACAGTAAATATCTCTAACCACAGTAAGAGTAACAATGCTAAGAAATGACTAGAGTGTAACCCTAAAATCTTATCAACCACTGGGGAAATACTTTAACTCGTAAACTCTGTAACAACAAAATAAAAATGGTAGATGAGATGGCTGAAGTAGATCCCTAAGAAGCTTTTTTTTTTTTTAGTTTATGTAAAATAATATAATTGTTTTTGTAACGCTCAAACTGGACCTGACCCGACCCCCAACCTGTTTGCCAGCAGAGGAATTCATCTCAGCTGGAATCAGCTCAACACCAAGACTGTCATCAGCAAACACAGAATGTTGTAAAAGAAATGAGATTTGACACGGTTTCTACAGGACCCTGGACATCTGAAGACACCCAAAACTTACACTGGACCCTCAAGGACTTTTCCCACTAAGCTGCAAGACTGCCGGAGAATTCTGACCACAGATGTTTATTATTGTCTTCCTGCCTAATGCCCCTGCCCTTCTTTCCAGCTCTATGGAAGAGGTCTACTGTTCTTTATCCCTAGAGATGGCCTTTTTGCTCTCTGCCTGCCTGCACACAGGCACAATACATTCCTGGTTGTTTCACATGGTCTATGCTTGGTGTGGTTCCTTCCAGTTTCCTTGATTTATTTATTCATGAGAGGTAAGATAGACAAAACAAAGATAGGTAAAAAGAAGACAAGGAATATCATAATTTTAAAGATAAAAACTGCTGGTTTAGGATACAAGCCAAATTTTAAAAAATTCCCCAAGACACAATACACCTGGTCCACTCCCATTTACCTGCAAATAAGTTCAACCTTTCTGCTTTTGCCTACAATGGGTCTGTTTCACTGTAAATTGACCACCTTATCTACCTTTAAAATGAACTTTCCCCAGCGGTGGTCTATGCATCCTTCTCTTTCAATTGTCATGCCTGTCACCTAAGAATATATCATCACCCTTCACCCACACAAAGAGCCATCACCTTCAATCTGTAAATTAAGTCCCCTCTTTCCTTAGAGTCACAAGTGCTACACATTTCCACCTCAAAATCTCCCACAAGTACAGTCAGCCCCAGAGTATCTCATACATCTTCCTGACACAGCCTGAAGATTTTTTTCCAGTACGACAGTCATCACATTGGCAGCTTCTTTTGTGGGTAGAATGGATTTAGATTCCTAATCTCCACTTTGGTGACACAGGTAGTATCTCCTTACATATTTTCTTAAAGTTGCAAAATTTTATACTCAAGTCAGAAAACATTGGAATATGCACATTAAAAATATGGCTATGTTTCATCAAAAACATTCCTAGAAATGCAATAGAGCACAACAGACTGAATAACATGAGTTTATGGAAAAACAAGCTAAATCTTGTAATTTTTTACTTTCTCTCTCTCTCTGTCTCTTCTACTTGATTGTTTGGTGCTATGTATTGAATGCAGGTCTTCAAGCATGCTAAACAAGCACTCTATCATAAGCTATGGTTCTCTGTCTTCCTCTGTGATAGTCTGTATCTGCTGTTTGTGTCTGTCTCCTGATTCTATCTGAGTTTGCAGAGGACAGTTAACTCAGTACCCTAACCCTAACTGAGGTGTTTCTTGAGGTGTGAGAAAACAAATGGTGCCAAATTTAGTGGATACTCAA
>PVJX010023650.1:0-29043 GCA_004027295.1 Dolichotis patagonum | reverse complement strand
CCACCATCTCTCCTTCTCTTAAGAATTACGTGTTAAAAACAAAACAAAAAAACACCTAAACTCAGGAGCCTGAGGCAGGAGGATTGAAAGTTTAAGGCCACCCTGGAGGATTTAGCAAGACCTTGTCTCAAAATAAAAAATAAACCAGGCATGGTGTCACACATCTGTAATCCCAGTCCTCACAAGTCTGAGACAGGAACATTGTGAGTTCAAGGCCAGCCTGGGTTACATAATGAGTTCAAAACTGGTTTAGACTCTACAGCAAGACCCTGGATCAACAAACCAAAATCAAATCAAACCAAAATAAAATGGGCTGGCCAGAGCTATAGCTCAGCAGCATAAATGCCTGCCTGGCAAGCATAAGGTCCTGAGTTCGATTCCCATTACCAAAAAATAATAAATAAATACATAAATAAATAAGTAAATAAATGGGCGGGGGCTGTATCTCAGTGATGGGACAGTGTAGGGTACTCCTAGGTTCAAGTTAGAAAGACAGCTCAACCCTAACATAATCCCAAACATAAATTTTAAACTGGATGTGGTAGCACATGTCTATAATCCCGGCACTCAGGAGGCTGAGCCAGGAGGATTTCCATGAGTTTGAGGCCAGCCTGAACTACCTAGTGAGACCCTGTCTCAAATACACACAAACCTTATCCCCTCTAAGCGGTTTGATGAATTAGTCTGCAGTGGCTCAGGAATCTATTTTTAGTTGCTAGAATTGTGAAATGCTCGGGCTTATTTGCAGGACCGAATAAGGCGTGTTCCTCTGTGGCAACGGAACGCTTTGCCCTTGTTTCTGAACATCTCTTCCTTAGGCCCCTTCTAGTTGCTGCCACTTCCACAGGGACTCGCCGCCCGATCTTGGTATTGTGGGGAGACCAAGGAGACGCAGAAAGGTGCTCACCATTCTCCCGGGCCAGCGCAGTCAGTCCTTGAGACCTCGGAGAGCAGAGTGCCCTCCTGGTCGGTCGTTCTTATGCCTTGAGAGATGGTCAGCAGAGGGCGCTAACTCACCACCGCTTCCCTGGCGTTGTCGGGAAGGAGAGTGGACGGAAGCCCATCCGTGGAAATGTTGGTGAATCAAATCCTGAAGGAGGACCTAGGACGTACTTGTTTAGATTTTCCAAAGGCCACAGATGTTGAGTAGAAGGACTGATTCCTGGTGAATTACTGAACTTCGTAAACCTGTGATGTTATTTCAACTAGTGAGTGGGGTGACCTTTGACCGTCTAGAGTTAATGTGATGAATAAATGATTCTTTGGCCTATAGTACACAATAGGTACACAATGCATAATAAGTATCTTTTTATTCTGTGTAGTACTGTGATTTATGGCTTTCCCTTTATGCTGTTCATTTTATTTATTTGTTTATTTTTGTTTTGTTTTGAGACAAGGTCTCACTATGTAGCCCAGGCTGACTTCCAACTCGTGGAGCTTCTCCTGCCTCAGCCTCTATCTAGATTAGTTACAGTCAAATTTGGTAACAACAAAGAAAATCTCTCTCTCTCTCTCGTCTTTATGAAACAGAGTCTCACTATGACAGTCAGGCTGGCCCTGAACTCACTTTGTAGCCCAGTTGGCCTCAGACTTGCAGTGATCCTCCTGTCTCAGCCTAGGAGTGCTAGGATTACAGGCACGCACCACCACACTTGGCTAAAAATGTTTTTCAAAGCTAAAGACAAAATAAAGACATTTGTATTACTAAAAATTGATAGAAAAAATATGCAGTACTTCCTGATTTCAAAGCTTACTATAAAACTACAGTGATCACGACAGTGGTACTGTCATAATAATAGACAAAAAGAGTTAAAGAATAGAAGTGTAAGTCCAACAAACTATATTTTACAGTTGGTTTTCATCAGGAGAGCTGAGACTACTCAATACAGAAAGAAGAGTTATTCAGCAAATAGGGCCTGGTCAGCTGCACACCCACATGTGGAAAGCTGAAACAAGAGTACTTGACTCATACCTTATAAGTCAAAAATGTGTCAAAGACAAATGCCAGAATTGAAACTGTAAAACTCATAGAAGAAAAAACATAGATGTGAAACGCAACAGGTGCTTGGGCACTCGAAGCATAAGCAATCAAAGAAAAAATAAATTATAGACTTTGTGCTTCAAAGGGAACTATCAGGAATGTGAAAAGAGAAATCATAGAGGGAAAAATATTTGCAAGTCACCTGCAGATAAGGATCTAGTGGTAGTCACCATATAGAGAGAAATCTTAGGACTCTAAAAATAAAAGACAGCTCAATTTTTTACATGGATAAGGTATGTGTGTATGTGTGTGTGTGTGTGTGTGTGTGTGTGTGATGCTAGAAGATTGGACCCACGGATGATTTTCCACTAAGCTATACGCCTAGCCCCTCATTTTTTTTCTTTTGAGACAAAGTCTTACTAAGTTGCCCAGGTGGGACTCAGACTTTCAACCCTCCTGCCTCTGCCTCCCTGAGTGCCAGATGACAGGCATGAGACTGTGCCTGGTTTAGGCAAGGGATTTGAGTAGACATTTCTCCAAATATAGAAATGATCAATTTCTAGTGAAACAATCTTTTTTAAAAACGATGCTCAACCTTTGTATCGGCATTATTAAACATCAGGGAAATGAAAATCACAACCACAATAAGATACCGCTTCACAGTCAATAGAATGGCCGTAATTTTTTTTCTTGTGGTGCTGGGGATTGAACCTAGGGCCTCATGTATGCTAAGCAAGTGCTCCACCACTGAGCTATTCTTCAAGGTGAAGAAAGATGATTGTAAAAGCAAACTGTGTTTGGATGCAGTTGCACTTGACTAATCCCAGCACTTAAGAGGCCGAAGCAGGACGGTCATGAGCTCAAACCCAGGTGGACCAGCCAGAGTCTCCCTCCCCCACCACTGAAGGACTCTGACCGCAGAGCTGAGTTGCTCTCTATGGCTCTCGCCTGGCATGAACACAGGTGACTGGGGTAGAGGTGGAGACCCAGTTCAAACTGGGTCAGTCAAATTCCATCCCCAAGAAAGAGCTTGGTGGGGAGGACATAGAGAGGGTAGAACCCAGGGTTCCTACAGAGCGGAGAGACCGCCATAATGAGAGAGAGACTGAGACACAGATGGGCCAGTGAGGAACCTAGAAAGAGGAGAAACAGAGAGAGAAATCAAGGCAGAGAGTCTGAGAAAGGGAGTAGGCCTGAGTACGGGATTGGGAGAGCAGAAACCACTGAGTATGAGAGTGGATAAGAGGCTAGAAACAAGAGGGAAGATGGCTCTGAGACTTCTGCTTCCGGTCCCTCCTGAGGCGAGCTGGCACCTGTTACTTCTGATCAAGACTTCCAGCAGGGCGAGGCGTTGCGTCCTTCTAATCCCAGCACTCTGAGAGACTGAGGCAAGAGGGTTGCAATTTTGAACCCAACCTGGGCAATTTCAGAAGATTCTGTCTTAAAATTAAAACAAATAAATAAATGAAAAGGCCGGGGTGTGTAGCTCACCACAAAGCCATGAGTTCCATCCCCAGTGCTGCAAGCAAAAACTTCCCAGGGTACAGTCCCCACCTCTGCTCCTTGCCTCAAACCAGTCTCTCTGCTGGATGCCCCAGCCATCTCCTGATGCTGCTTCCCGCTTTGCTTTAATCTTCTGAATCCTTCCAGGCTCTAATTTTGTCCAGATACCCAGGTGATTTTTTCTTTCTTCTATCACCTCAGCTGCTAGAATTCTCCAAACTCTGCAGAGTATTATCTGGAAAATCCCTACTTGTAAGCAGCCGCAGTCCCTCTAGCTTACTGCCCGTGCCTTCCCTGCCTGCCATCGGGCTCCATCTTGCTAGACTTTAGGGTAGTGGGGGGATCAGTCACTGGACAGCAGTCTGAACCCTAGGGCTTCACATAGGGCTTGGTCCAACCAGAGGAAGGGAATGACACCAGAACCAGGAATGGTCCCATGCATTCACAGCATCCTGGGAACTATACCCGTCACCTCCCTGCAAACCCCTTCAGGACTTCAGAGTAGACTCTAGAATGAGCCCCTCCATTTATAGGCAAGGAGATTGAAGTCTGGGGAACCTTACAGCTAGACAGCTAGCAAGTAGCACGTCCGGCTTTGAAAGCAAGATGCTGAGTAACCAGGTGTCACTGGCTCAACTCAACAGTAGGTTTTATCCTGTCACATAAAGGCCTGTCTGCTGGCACACCTCACCTGGCATCTAACAGACACTGGAGAGCTGTATGGTGAATGAAACAAGGAGTCATGCATACTAGGTGCTGCCTACCAGAACCCCTTTATCCAGGCCCTCATTTAAGGACAGCAAGGGACGGACATGGGCTGGGGACATGATCAGGCCAGAGCACACACCCTTGGGCTGCTGAACACCGACCTGCTGGCCCTGGCAATTCCGACCACCCACAGCCCTGCTATCAGTGAGAGCTATTTCCTGGGAACAGAAGGGAGGAAATGGAGGCCGGAAGTGGGTCCCGCTGAAATAGAAAGGCCACAGCAGGCCTCAGCTGTGGGGATGGGGTCCTCAGCCAGAAAAGTTTCTGATTACACACAGCACCCCCAGGATCAGGGCTGCTGCTTACTTACGTAAGAGGACAAATCTGGCACAGCCCAGACGCGACTGTGGATGAGAAAAGCTTTTGTCCTGGTTGTCCACTGTGCCCTCTCCAGTCCCCCTTCCTGACAGCACTGGAGGGGCTGAGAGAGGAGCATGAGTGTGCCTTTCCCCGTTCCCAGCCCCGACTGTCCGAGCCTGCAAGATCGTTCTGATACCACAACCGGCCTCTGATTTACTATTTTACTATTTTGTTGTTTTACTTCATGGCGCTAGGACCTTCCTAGTGAACCACATTTTCAGCTCTTTTAATTCATTTTGAGACAGGGTCTTACAACGTCATCACCAAATTGCCCAGGCTGGGCTTGCACTTAATTTTTTTTTTTTTTGCCTCAGCCTCCTAAAATGCTATATAGGATTAACAGGCAGGTCCGGCTGATTTACTATTTTAAACCAAATACCTTTTTGCAAAACAAAATCCTGCCCGTTTGGCCAGTTGTTTTACTCCAGGGATAGGGCCATTTGTTTTTCTCTGGAGGAAAGTTGAATGTGTTTAGAAGAGTTTGAGGAAAAGGAAGAGAGAAAAAGTGGAGAGAGATTGATCTTCACAGGGGAGGAAGATCAGCCAGCCCAGCTGGAGGAAGATGCCAAAGGACCACTTAGCCAGCTTGCCAGACTCTGGGTCAAGCTCTTGTATAAGCTCCATGGCGCTGGAAAGAAAGACACAAATCAGGACATATTTTTAGTTTTGCTCAGGAGCCCAGAACATGTTCACAGCTCCAGGCACCTCTGCTGTTCCTTGCAAATGGAAAATATGATCCATGAGAACAGGTTTGATTGCTGGAGCGTGTGTCCAGTTGCCCAGCCCTGTAAACTTAGAAACGCTGGACCTCACACCACCTGTGAGTGCGTTCCAGGCCCCCGTGCTCACCTGGGCAGCTGGCTCACTTTCACGGTTAAAAGATGGGACAGTGACTTCAAAATCAAAGTACGGAAAGTGCATTTATTGATGCGTGCTCTGGGCGACACTGAGCTTGCAACAAGAGCAAAAGCAAACATAAAGGGAATCATACTAACACCGTTAGCAACCTACTGTAACCCAGAGATGCTCTTTGCAGATGTGGAAGAGGAACTATGATTACCCTATATTCAATACCTTCGCTTTAAATGTACACTGGGGTTCCAAATGTCAGCCAATGACATAAATAAGTTTTTTACATTTCAAGTCAAAATGGTGTCATTTATTTCTTTATTTCACCACCATTTATATGTATCAGCTGTGATGAGGCCTTGCTTACATCCTGTGGAGCAGGACCAAGAACTATGCTTTATATCGGTTATTTCATCTTCAGCATCAGATTATCATTGTTACAGAGGTGAGCAAAACCATGCAGAAGGACCGGGAAGCACACTTGCATTCGTGGCACTAAAGGAAGAACACAGCTGCGGAGCTTTACCAGGGGCCAATGTTCTTTTTCTGAATAAAACACCAAAGGGCTTTATTTGGTCATGTTGGGGGCTATGTGCCAAATGGTATCGTGAGACAAAGACAAGAAGAAACAAACAAGCCAACTGCACCAGAACAGATGTGTTTAAATTAACCGAGGGACGACGGAGCGTGCATCAGTCCTGCTGTCACAGGAGGTGGGGAGGGGTGTGACGAACCACAGACTCAGTTGCTCTGAGGCTGTTGAGCAACCCCAGGAAGTCACAGTGAGGTGTCCCCTCCCTGCCGGCGCTGGCCACCCCTGCTTGCCCGCTGCTGCCGCCTGGAGGGCGCTCTTCCTCGCAGGGTGCCTGCAGCTGGGGCCTGGGCTGGGGTACTTTGGAGATACTGGAAAGCGCTCTGGCGGCCCACCTGCCCCTCTGCGCAGTTAAAGGTGAGGGCCACGCCCACATTGCTCTTCATAACTCTAGAGGAGCCATCAGAAGTGCCATCGAAGCACCGGCCAAGGGCAATCTCCTTGGCCACACGAGGGTCCTGGTCTGTGACCGTATAGATGCCATAGTTGTGGCCCAGTGGGTCCAGGGGTGCCAGCATGCTGTACTCGCTGGTATCATTGTTGACCACCAGTGGAAGGTGGTTGACCAGATATTCATGTAGCATGGAGTTCACGCTGGCACGATGGCAGCTGCCCTGAGGGATGACCTTCACCAGGGTTCGGTCCACACGATCCTGATCATACAGCATCCCGCTGCACTTGAACTCCAGACATGCAGCTGAGACATTGGGCTGGTCCCTGTCCCGGGTGCTCTTCACGTCCCGGATTCCATAGAGCCTCCCCACTGTCCGCCGGTGGGTGCCCCCCATGTTGCGGGACCGCACGTTCACCTCCAGTGGCCCCACAATCTTCACTTTGATGTAGCAGGCCCTGAACTCCATTGGCTTGGGCCACCACGCCAGGTAATCTTCAGTCCAGCTCATGGGGTCATCTTCATTGAAAGGAACCGTGTTGTAGTCATACCGATCCCCCTCGATTTGGTAGAACCGGAAGTGGGCCGCACTGGACGGTGCCTCCTCGCAGGCCCGGAGGTCCTCAAAGGCATAGATAGGCCCGTTGCTCTCCTCAGCGGAGTTGGGCCTTGGCTTGGCCATGCTGATCTGGAAGGCTGTCTTTTTCACCCGCGGGTCCTCGTGGTCTGTGCGGCGATACTTGAGCTTGTTGAGATAGGGCTGAGGGACACCGATGGCATTGGGGTTGAATTTAGGAGCAGATTCCACTGCTTCCAGTTCCTCCCCACCCAGACTTGCCAGGACGTAGGCGGAGTAGGCGTCAGGGGCCCTGTCGTCACAGAAGGCAGGCACACAGGCTCCGTTGGGACCTGTGAGGACACTGTCAAAGCGGCCCCAGGCCCGAGGGTTGGACGAGAAGCCAGTTCTGGGCTCCAAGTTGATCGCAGAGACCACGACACCCTGGATTTGCTCACTGGGCAGGAACCTCTCACTCCGGTAGGCCCTCACCTTGATAAAGCACCTCCTGCTCTCGGGGACATCCAGGTTGAAGAGCCTCCTCTCTCGGATCTCCATGTTGCCCACCAGGAAGGTTCTCTCTTCCCTTTTGTTCCTCCTCTGGCGTTCAAATTTGAAATCGTCTTCTTCCTCCCACAGCCCCGTGTCTGGATTGAGTGACCAGAGTTTCATGGCGGACACGTGTTCTGGCATCTTGACCTGGGTCGAGTCCAAGTGGACCTTGACCTTGCCGGCATTCAGGGGCTCTAAGGTGGCCTCGTCTGTGAAGTCCACAGAGAACATGCCGTATGTCCTCAGCGGGAAGGTGTCGCCTTCATCGTTGATGAAGCTCAGGTCGCTCTGGGTGGCTGTGGCTGCGGAAAGATCCCGGGGATCCAGGAAGGTCACACTGGCCTTCACTTTTCCCGCGTAGGGCTCTCCGTTCTGCCTGGAGAAGCTCCCGGATGGGATCTCCAGTTCGGCCACGGGGTCCTGGCCGGCCACCTCTCCCAGGGGGATGATGTTGGTCTCCATGGCGTCCAGCGTGATGGGCTCCTTCCGCCGAAGCACCTTGATCTCGTGGAACACCGCGCTCCCCTTCCGGTTGAAGGGCAGCACCTTGGTGGTGTTGACAAATTTCTGTAGCCTGTCCACAAAGGTGAGCACCAGCCTCTCCGTGTCCCGCGGGACGTGCAGGGTGAAAGTGCCCTTGTAGCCGGTCATGCTCACACGGTTGCCCCCCATGTACACGTGGCCGAAGCGCATGGGCTCCCCGGTGTCTGCGGCGCTCACGCGGCCCCGCACGATGCTCCGCGTCTCTGTGCACCGCTGGCAGCCGCACTCCTTGGCCACCTTGGTGGGCAGCGCGTAGCCGCTGCACTGGATCTCCTTCTCCTCCATTTTGGAGATGCCGCAGCAGTACTCCACGGCATCCTGGCACCTCATCCCATTATCCTGCTGCCCGGCACAGGTCTTAACAGGACAGCGGCCCACGTCATAGTAGAAGGAGTTAGTGGCATTCTGGAAGCAGTCGTGCGGCAGCCGGATAAGGTAGCTCTCAGGGGTCGGGTTGCAAGGACTCTCATCCGGGGCTGAGGAAGAAATCAGGTAGAAGTTAAGATACAAGTTCGCCTCCTACACGGGCTACCTCAATGTCACCTCTCTGCAGGGTCCGAGGGACTTGGGTATCTGTGACCTTGCTTCTCACAGAGCTCTGGGAGAGAGGCAGGGCAGCTATGATCATCCCACCTTACACGTGGGGAAATGGAACCGGCTGCTGAGGACCATGAGATAGTGATTCTCACTTCATTTCACTTGGAATACCAAGAAAATTCTCATTTCAGACTGATCAACATGACCTGGCATTTGTAGCTATCACATTTGTCATTACTCCAGATTCAAGTGCAAATTGACCTCTTGGTTTATCTGTGTCATTGTGCCAATTCTTGCTTTATTTAGTCCATGCTGGCTCCTCAGCCTGGCACAAATCCACACACAGTTCCTGCCCACTCTTTAAGACCAGTGGTTTGCAACTTTGTAAATGAGAATCACCCAGCCATCTTTTAAACCGTGCATGCCCACGCCACATCTCATATTAAATCAGACACTCCGCGGTGAGGCAGGAGCATCAATATTTTTTGAAACTATGAGTAGAGAGATGGTGCCAAAGGACACCTAAGGCTGACACCAGAAGGTATCTGTCTCTGCTCCTTCTCTGTTTTAGCTAAATTTTTCTGGCTTTGTCTCCTATTTATATTTCTTCTCCCACTCCTCAAATGGTGGCTTTGTGACAGCAGGATTCAGGTCTCTGCCACCTCAGGGTCCCAGAGGATGCGGCACTGTGCCCCGCTCAGAGAAGAGTGTTCACTGCCCAGTTATGATCCTCCGGCTGCTCGGCCAGCTCTGCTGCAGACCGGAACCCCCCGGGGAACCCAAAGAGGCTCACCTATGACCGCCAGCTGGGCAACCCACGACTTGGCAGCGCCCGCGTCGCTCTGCGCCTTGCAGAAGTACTCTCCAGCCTGCTCAGGCCGCAGCTTCCTCAGCACCAGCTTACCCTCGCGCTTGTAAAGAGAGGGATCCAGCAGCGTGCCATTGTGATACCTGCGAGGCACAGAGAGGAGGCGCCTGAGGAGCGGCGGGAGGGAGGCGGATGCCGTCCAGTTTCTGCATGTGCCAACTTCACCCCAGACGGGGCTCAGCCTGGAGCGCAGAGCAGCCCGGGAGTCAGGGGCCTTGGTTCTGAGTCCCAGCCCCACCACTTAGACGGCTGCGGATCTCAGCGTCCGCTCCCTGGTCTATGCAACGGGGCTCATAGGCTGCAGCTGACCTTACGGTGTTGTTGGGGTTGTCACGAAAGAGAGGGGCTGTTAAAGGTGACGGGTCAGCCAGCTTCGAGGGTCCGGTGGGGGGGCTTGATGGTGGCCTGGACAGTTTCCACCAGCCAGCGTGGACACCCAGGCTCTGCACCCAGCTTAGCGCCAGCCTATCGGTGATTGCTGCAGAAAGCTCTGGTTCCCGGAAGAGGGGTGGGCGGGGCAGCTAGCAGAACACGTACCAGAAATACTTGTCCGGACTGGGCTTCCCCGTGGCCTTGCAGCACAGGGACACGCTCTGCCCAACCCGCCGAGCTTTGGTCTTAGGGTTCATCACGATGTAGGGAGTCTCTGGGGCACCAGATGAGAAACAGCGTTGGTTTTGTTTTTTGCCTTTGAGATGTGTTCTTGATGCTATTCGAATTGTGTGGCTCCCCATCCCCCACCCCAGCCCATCTCTAATGCTCCTAATACCCATGGGACTGGGACCACAGTGGAGATCCCCCTTTCTACCATCTGGACCTGGCACGCCAGAGACCTTGTGACAGCCATGGTGCCTGACTGGCTGTATTGAATAGTGAGATATTGGTGTTCTGCTGCCCTTAGCAACCTTTCTTTCAGCTACTCTGCTCTGTTTTTGAGCTCTCCAACATCCCCCCCAAGATCTCCAGTGTTCACACTGTATTGTAATGGGCTGTTTTAGATAAAGTGGTCTGGACAGACCTCATCCATTAGAAACAAGACCTCAAGCATCTGCAGAAAAAACATGCCATGCTGAATACATACAGCAAGTGCAAAGGCCCTGAGGCAGGTGTTACATCTGTATTTGAGGCACTGCTAGGAAGCCTTTGTGGCTGGAGAGGAGTGACTCCATGTGCAAAGAGCAATGAGAAAAGAAAGCAGCCAGGTGTAATGGCACATTGCTTGTAATCCCAGCACCCAGGAGGCTGAGGCAGAAGGATCATTTCAAGTTTGAGGCCAGCCTGGACTACAAAGGATGAATTCAAGGCCAGCCTCAACTGCATAATGAAACCTTGTCTCAAAAAAGACAGGAAAAAATAAAAGGAAAGGACGAATGAATGAAAGAAAAAGAAAGCAGAAAAATAGGGAGGGCCAGATGACGGAGGCCTGTGAGCCACACTGAAGACTTGGGGTTTCACTCCGGCTAAGGCAGGAAGCCAGCTCTTGGCACCTAGAGCATTTCCTACCTGCCCTCACGAACTCTGCGTTGACGGTGGCTGAGTTCAGGCTGGTCCTGGGCATTGTGAGCACAATGGGTACAAACTTGGCCTTCGTAATCTTCAGGTTGCTTTTGCCATCAGGGCACAAGCCAGGCACTTGGAACCTGCCACTGCTGTCTGTCTGAGTCAGCATCTTCAGCACCTTGGTCTGCAGGTAGACGGTGGCCCCCACGGCTGGGTCACCGCCAGGAAGGGAGACGACCCCATGGAGCACAAAGTCCTCGCACATGCAGGTGTCACACTCGGCATTCGCCCGGCCCATGGGGCAGGTCAGGTCACAGGCTGTGATCCAAGGAGCTGCATCGGAAGGGTGTATGTGGATTCTGATTCTCCTTCACTGCGCCCCAGCCCATAGACTCACACGGACCTGCCTTTCCCGTTTGTCACTCTTCGGTATCAGCCTGCTAGGCTAACTCTTGCTCATCCTCTCGGACTGAGCCCAGAACGCCTCCTTCAGAGAGTCTTTCTGGATTTCTCTAAGCTATGTATGAACACTGCCCTGCTCTGTGTTTCCAGCATTTTCCTACAGCCCCATCGGAGCACTCGGTGGCGACTCACTTAATACTTGGGGAGTGCATGGAGAAATCCATCTCAGATTGACTCTAACTGCCCATCCTTTCAGGCTGCTTCAGCCTAACCCACCGCGCCAGGCCTGGCGCCAGAGGGAGGGCGGTCGGTACCTGCGCAATCCGGGCTCACACAGAGCCGGCCCTCCTCGGCGGCCTCACTGCACAGTGACACCATCTCTGCCAGGCAGGGGCGTGTGCGGGTCTGGACCCCCATATGACCACAGGGAGCCGAACACTTGCTCCAGGGAGACCAGGGACCCCAAATGCGCTCCGTGTCCCGGCGTAGGGATCCTGCAAAAGGAGATCAGTAATGATCTAACCTCTCTCTCAAAATGGCTCTGAGAGGGCTTTTTATCAAGCCCCGGGATTTGACTCACCATCCTAGGATATGCGGGGACAGTACCAGCTTCCTTTTCCTGTAGGCCAGGCCTACGGTGAGTTGGGCTCCAGCCACCTCTACCCACCCCTTCCCTCCAGTCTGAGGCTGAAGACCAGCCTAAGTCCCCGTGCCCCCATGACATCTCCAGGTAACTAAGCCTGCAGCATCAGGCCATGCGAACCCTAAAGAGGAGGGCACCCATCCATAGGAGTGGGCCTGCAGCTGGTGCCCAAATCCTGCAGGGCAGAGCAGGGCAGGATGCCAAGGACACAGACTCTGCAAACACAGACAGGGTGCAGACCCCAGCTCTGCACTTCTCTGCTGTGGCATCTCAAGATGTCACCTGGCTTCCCAGCATGCCATGAGCCTGCCAAGACAGCCATGGTGCAAAGGCCAGTGGAAAAGAGGGAACAGGAACAGCATCCGGTAGGTAGCAGCAGGAACAGGAACCAGCACTTCGTGAATCAGGGCTCTACCTTCTCCACTCATGATTTCACTGACACCGCATCAAAACATTTTGATGGGATTTACTCTTAGCACTATTGTCCGAGTGAGAAACTGAGCCTAAGAACTGCAGAAAACTCCATCACCAGAGCACTGACAGGAAATTCCTGGAGGACTCACCCAGCGGGCAGAGGAAGCGCACTGTGTAGTTGGAGCAGTTCCTGCCAGGTCGCTGCTCCTGGTTGAGGCACCAGAAGCCCTCTCGGGGACTACTGTGGACCACCTGGCCGGTGCTGCCCGCGGGCATCCAGTCAGTGGTCCGAGCCTCCAGCCGCAGCGGGCGGGCGCACACGCGTTCCCCATAGTAGAAGTGAATGGCGTCCAGCCGCTCGAAGTCGCCTTTCCCGCTTGGGTGGTCGATGTTGAACCACGCTGTCCACTCCCCGGGACCTGAAGGATAGGGTGGGTTCGGGAGCAGCCGTCCCTGGGAGAACAGGTGAGCTCGGTGCTCCTTCCTGCTCAGGCCAGGAAGTGCTCCCTGGTACCACTCACCTGGCCCTGTCCGTCTCAGGTCCTGTCCTACGTGCGTGCATCCTCAGCCTCTCCTCAATCCTCCCCGTGACCCACGATTCGGGGACCTCACCAGCCCAGCAGAACCTCGCCAGTAACCCTGCCTGGCCTCTCTGCTCCAAGGCTCCCCTTTCCTCCACACCCCACCTTCCTAGCACTGTAGACCAGGTGAGATTTCTCCGTGCAGTCTGAACCCCACACACCACTCTTCTGTTTTATGATCCCTTAGCAGCTAAGTGTGATGGTGCACACCTGTAATCCTGGTGGTGTTCTGGGAGGCTGAGACAGGAAGATCACAAGTTTGAGCCTAGTCTGGGCAACTTAGCAACTTAATGAGACCCTGATTCAAAACTGACAAAATAAAAAAAGACTAGGGAATGTAACACAGTGCAAAGGCAGTGTTCAATCACTCTGCACGCAGTACCTCAAAACACACACACACAAGAGACATCCCTTTGCAAAACACTGGGGTGCTGGTGAGCTGACCCCTACTATTTCTCCATCCTCATCTCCCTCTTTCCTCCCCACCAGCCTGTGTTTCAGCCCCAGGAAGATGCCATTCCTGCAAGAAACCAGGCAGCTTCCCGATTCTGAGCCGTCCTATACGATGTCTCTGCCAAATGCCTCATGAAAGTGGCTTCCATGAAACCCTGATGTCATGCTCCCGTTTCACAGATCCCTTTAGTGAGCTCGGTAAAAGCCCAGCCCTCCTGGCCCTCCCCACTCCAGCCACAACTCACTGTCCTGGGTGGCAGCAGGCTTGGCAAAGATGCCCGTGGTCCTCTTCCCGGGCTGGACTCTTCTCACTGCCTGGGTGAGTACTGTCTGCCTCCCTGAGGGCCAGGAGAAAAAAGCAGCTGAGCAGGGAGCCAGGATTAACCAGGAACCCCTCAAAATGCAGGAAAACAGTATGGTATGCTGGATGGAACACATGCTCTGGCCACAGGTTCGAATCCCCACTCTGCCACTTATTGCTGTGCAATCTTAGAAAGGCTGTATTTCTGTCTTCCCATAAAGTAGAGATCTATTAAAAAATCACAGTGGCGTAAAGTTGGGTGCATTATTGGGGATGATAAGGAGTAGAAAGGGAACCAGCATGGGGTGCATGCTCGGTGAATAGAGCGCTCATTCTAGAAAGCATTTCTTGGCAAGACAGAGCTGTAGGTGAAGCAGAGATGCTGACTGCCACCATTGAGGGCCATTCTGGCAAGAGCATTCTGTGAGATAAACATCAGCATGCCTCAAGTCCATGGTGATGAGCTCACCAAGACCTCGGCCGAGCCACTCAGCCCATCTGGCCCCACGTTCTCTCTTCATAAAATGAGGATATGGTCCCCGCCTTAGAGGACTGCAGGGATTACAAAGTCTCACTGATAAAAGCCACTTAACAACAGTCAGCGTAGAAGTATTAGCCACTCCCTGTAGCTGACTACCTGGCCCCACAGACACCCCTCTCCCTTCCCTGCGCAGTTGGACAGAAACAGACCGCTGTTCCCTGGTTCTTTGGCCTCAGGCTGTGGAGTTCTCCTGGGGATACACCCAGGGTCCCGAGGCCACAAGCAGTTGCAGTCCTGCTCCCCCGGCGCTGGAAGGAGCGGGGAGCAGGGGTCCATGAATGTCTTGAAAGGCAATTAACTCCCAGGCGAGGAGCCAAAGCAGAACTCTCTGAGCTGCTTAATTGGGGTGATAGGAGCTCTTTTAATCAAGCTAATCTGATTTCCTCTCAGATGGCTGAACGTTAATCATCTGTGGAACAGCAGCTGTCCGGGTCAAGGGCAGAGCCTAGGGGAGGCTGGTGGGTGCACCCAGGGCTGCGCTGCAGGGTGACAGCCTTTGCTCCTCCGTCTGTGCGCACAAAGCCAGTCCCGGGGATGCTGCTTGATTTTGGGTTTAGTTCTTTTGCTTTTCCTACCGGGGATTGAACTCACAACCTCACACTTGCCAGGCAGGCGCTGTGCTACTGAGCCCTGGAGGATGCCACAGGAGGAGAGGGTTTCAAGTGGTTTTTCTTTTTTTCTTCTCCTTTTTTGCCTTATCTGAGTATGAGGTCGGGAATGAGGAGAGAAAGGAGAGGTGGGAGACTGTACGGCGGGACCACCGAGCCTCTGATGCCTCCACAAGGTGGCGGGCAAATTCTCTCTCCTTGTTCTTTCCAGGGCTCACTGTCGCCAGGGACGGGGTCAGAGGGCAAGGAGACCAGAGCGGTTCTGGTGTGTCTGGGAAATTTGGGCTGCCCAAAACTGAGCTTTGGGCCAGAAGAATCCTTATGAAACTAAAACCAGAGCAAACCCCGGTCTGCTTCCTGACCCCCTCTGGGATCCCCGCCTTGACTCCCTTTTGCTTTGGCTGCCGGGAAGCGCAGAGCTAAATTTAGTACTCAGGGGCAGTAGCTCTCCTATCTATTCTTGTCCCTCTGAATGACTGTTCGTCCCTCGCCTCATTTAAAAGTTTCTGTTCTGTGAGTTTTACTATTGGGAACTATCAGCTGGGTATAGTGGTGCATACCTGTAACTCTAGTATTCTGGGAGGCTGAGGCAGGAGGATGGCAAGTTTGAGCCCAGCCTGGGCAACTTACAAAGTTGTGAGTAGTGAGACCCTGTCTCAAAATTTAAAAAAACATTTTTAAAAAGGCACAAGAATTTAGCTCAGTGCAAAGATCCCAAATTCCATCCCAAGCGCCAGGGGGGATAAATAGGGAACTATCTGAAATAAATCCGTCAAACAGCCCCAGGTCGTAATGCCATTGCTGTCCTCAGGGAGACGCACAGATGGGTCCCAGACCAGACATGACTTCACTATGGCACGTGGCAAATTTGGGAGGTAGCACATACTCAGCCCATACCCGACACAGAGGCGACTTGCAAGACCAAGAAGGAGAACAGCCAGGCCTCGGCCCCCTCCATCTTCCCCCCAGCCCTGTGGGAACGTGGCAGGAGAGGGTGGGAGGCCTTCACCGAGCCAGCTCGCCTCCGGGATGCGGTTCCTTGGATCTGATGACCTACAAAGAAACCAAGCTAGTCAGACCCCGCCATCCTGAGTCAGGCCTAATGGCTGGAACAGAAGTATTTCTTGACCCGTGGAGGACAGAACAGTGGACAGCATGATGTCTTGCAAGCATGATATCTGCTCGAGGTGGAAAATGAGCAGCTCGAGAGATGCAGAGGCTCGGAATCTGAGTGCATGGAGGCTGACCCAGGGTCCCACTTGGAGCACAAGGGCGCATGGAAAGGAAGAGGTTCCTTGCCAGTGACAGGGACCAGGACTCACTCACAGCAGCCTCAGATCAAGGTCCAGGCTTCAGGGGTCGTGGCTGGCTGCCCCTTGGTGGGGCTCACACACTTACAGAGGGGGCTATATTTTAAGGCCATGCAGGCCCCTTCTAGGCAGGCAGGCTGGAGGCACAGATGGCCCAGCTACACTACCTCCAAGAATACATTCCCAGATGTGCACGGGCCGCAGCTGGAATGCATTTTGCCTGCTTGCTTGGGGCCTGGCTGGGAATTCCACAGCCAGAAGCCAGTTGAGGGAAAGTAGAGGGGGTGCAGTGTGAGAGGCCAGGGCTCCCCCACTACCTGCTGAGCATGGGTAGGGACTGCAGGGTGTGGAGAGGAACATGGGAATGGTAATGCAGGTTAAGGTAATGCAGGGCATTGTGGCCCAGGCACTTGCTTGATAGGACACTCTCCTCTCTCCCCAGAGCTCCGGCCAGCCTAAAGTCTGATCAGTTCCTGGAGACCGCCCCCCCCCAAATGGTTCCCTTCAATCCCCAAAGTCTGGAGTGTGGTAGGAAAAGGAAGAGTTCTCTGCTCTGGAAAAAAGATCCAGAAACTCTTGGATGCCCTTGGGGAAGGAACAAATGATTCCACATGGCGGACCATCTAGCCCTAAAACCGCTAACCCTCCTTGTCCCCTGTCAGTCCAGGGAACAAGTCACCCCGAGGTCGCATCTCCAGGGAGTACAGGACTCACCCTGAGCACTGGGCTCTGAGTTGGGGCTGAGCGGCCCGCAGACCTGCACAGCACTCAGCCTGAGCCCGCTGCAGGGCTCTCGGAGGGGCCGAGGTGGCCAGGGGCACCTTGTGGAAAAACCATTTCCCATCTGACAGCCTGTGGAGGTTTCTCGGCCTCCCACCATCCTGCAGATTATGCCTGACGCTCAGGTTCCCAGCCCACGCTCGTCCGAGCTCTTGGACGATGAATGCTGGCAGGCCAGAAGAAGAATGCAGGGCATCCATAGGTACAGAGACCCAGAATGGAGCTAGCTGTGGGGTTCCGATGGCAGGTGAGACAGGAAGAGGACTTGGGGGACTCAGGGGAAAGAGAAAACTCCAAAGCAGAAAGGGAAGTCTTTTCATTGGAAGATAAGGGGTCAGCCAGCAAAAAAAATAAGAAATGGGGTGGTCAGGGGAGAGCCGAAGCAGCTAAGCCAGGCAGTGGGGTGCAGGGATGGGGTGAGGGGTCTGAGAGTAGAGCTCACCAGTCCTGAGCAGGTCTCCTTCGCTGGGGGTCCGAGTCCTCACTACTGCGGCGGTCCAGCCGTGGCCTTATATAGCCCAGCTGGTGGCTTAGCCTGTGGCAGGCAGCCATGGGAAGCAGCAGAGAAACCAGATCTGAGCGAGCCTTCCTCCCCGCCCCACGCCCCCCGCAGCTCCCAGGAGCCAGGACTGCATATCCGGATCCTTAGGGGCAGATCCTGTGGGGCCTGCAGATGGCCCAGGTGGGCAGCTGCCCAGGGCTCTCCTGGCCAACGTAGAGACAGGGGTTAGGCTGTGGGCTGGGCATTGGAACAGCCCTGGGAAAGGGCCAAGAGGAATTCTCCAGCCGGGCAGCATTTCAGGGCTTTGGGCTTGGTGTGCTCTTGCCTAAGTGTTGCTCGCCTATCCCTGCATTCCCTGGCCCCGGCCCGGCTGAGCGGGAAAGGACTTTGCTGCTCTTAGCACATACCCCGCGCTCCCTTCGGAACACAAGCCTCCCCCTGGGTGTGTCTGTCTCAGCTGGACAATGGCTCAGCTTCTCTGGCCTCCCAAGGAGCACTCAGGAAACCTCAGGAGGGCAAGGGACAAAGGAATTGTGGGGCACAGGTTGTCACCTGGGGAGAACAGCTCTACCTTGCACTCCTCCCCCCACTTCCACCCAGGCGCTGCTTAAACTCACAGAGACCCCAGAGCCCAGCACGTGGACCTCTCAGAGCCCCTGCCAGGAGGTCCTATATGCATCTCACTTCCGGGGTGAGTGCCTCTCCACAGGTGAGCAGCCAGTGCTACCTTGTGCACAGGTGGCGTGAGCAGCTGCCTGTGCCTCGGGCTTTGCAGCCCCAGCGTGAGCCCCTCTGTGTCTTGGGCCACCATGCTCTCATTACAGCCTGCATCCCAAACACCTGGAGGGCTGTTAAATCACAGATTTCTGGACCCGCACCCAGAGTTTCCAACTCAGTGGTGCCTGAAACTGCATTTCTGTCCAGCTTGCGGGTGTTGTATTGAAGCTACTGGTTCTTGGACCATATTGTGAGAATTACTGTTCACAAGGACAGAGGCCCAGTTGGAAGCAGAAGATGAGGAGAGAATGTGCTGGAGGCCACACCGATGCTGCCCAAATCCTGCTCAGGCTGCAGCCTCACCCGACCCAGTCTGGGGTTCCTGCCTCCTGCCAGCGACTAGAGGAGGAGGCCTGGCCCTGCGGCCTTCCACACCAGGGTCACTCTTTCCACACACCCTCGCGGAGCTCTTGTTCTGCCAGGCTCTCGGCTGGGCACTGGAGAGCCACAGGAAGAAAGAGCCTTACCTGGAAATGGTCCCACAGCTCAGTCGCCTGAGCCTCACACCAGAAGCCGTGTGCGCGTGCCAACGCCTGTGCACGTCTCTGTGTCTGTCTGTCTGTCTGTCTGTGCTTTTCCCTCTGTGTCAGCAGGGGCTCAGGAGCTCTGTTTTCTGGGAGCGCTGCGCTGTTGGGGAAGAGAACGTGATTGGAGAAAAGATGCTGAGCAGCAGCGGCCCCGTGACCTTCTGGTCTGCTTTCTGCCCCAGAGCCTGGTCCCCCTTCCAGCCCCCAGCCCTTGGCCACAGGCTCTGCAGCCTCCCCTAGTCTGGCCCATGAAACAGCTTCAGCCGTGACTTCCACAGCAGCTGTCTGTCCTGAGTCAGTCTCCCGAGTGCTGCTGCTTTGAGGACAGACACACAGACAGGCAGAGGCGCAAGGAACTCGGGAGTCAGAAGCCCAGTCCTGGCTCTGTTACAGACTCCAGTGTGTGACCTTGGACTAGAGGAACCCAAGTAACGCTGGACCTCCGTGTCCCCAGCCCTCTCCTCTTTCTATAGTGGGAGGCAGGGGTCTGTCTGGAGGCGAGAATGTGGCAAGGTGGAGCTCTCGGGGCTAAGATTCCTTCTGGGTCCCCTTGAGTGGCTCAGCACTCCGACAGAGGTTCATCAGTGTGGCCGGAGAGTGTCGCCGTGGTGGGCACAAGGCCAGGGAATGGTGAGCTAGTGTCTCTGGGTTCACATTCCAGCTGTGCCTTTCGTGTCCCCGTAGCTCATATACTGCCTGCCTCCATACTCCTGTCGGGCCTTTTCCTGTTCACAAGGGGGACTGAGCTATGGACCGCACAGAGCTGGACTCCAGGACCCTCAGACCACCCCGACCTGCTCTCCCAGAACGCCTTTGAGGAAGAGGCTGGGCTGCTGCTGAGCTACAGTGGTCCCTTCTCCAGGACACAGAGTTTGGGAGGTGGCCATAGGCCTGGGCTGTCCAGGGCCTGGTGTGTGGATGGGTCAACCTCAGTCCCAAGTCACCACCTGCGGCTTCTGCAAGCCAGGCCAATCCACAGCGGATCCAAGCCCCTGCCTGGAACACACTGGAAACTCATCAATCACCCCCAGCCCTGCTGGAGGATGGAAGGGCTTAGAGCCTAGTTTAGCCCGGCCGCTTGTGACCCAAGGCTAGAGCCAGGGATCCCCACCCTGCCGTCAGGAAAGGAGCTCGGAGCTCGGGAATAGCTGCAGTAAAGCAGAACTCTGAGAGAAACAGCCTCTCTCTCCCTCTGTAAAATCTTCCCAGCTCCAGGCCAGCAACTCCGCAGGCGACCCCTCCCTCAGGAATGCGGACTTTCCCTTTTTCTCCATAGTCCTGTGCTTTTCTCACTGGTGAGAAAAGGGAGTCACTTCAAGCGGTGGTCTCATGGGAATCTCCTCTCTTAAAGGGGCAGTCCTGGGTACCATCACCGATAAGCCTAACAAATGGGGTTGTAGACAAGGACATCCTGAGATGCACAAGATATGTTTTCTTTTCAAGGCTAAGATAGGGTTAGCTAAAATGTTTGCCAGCTGTTCCTCAGACAAAGAATTACTATCAAGAACATATAAAGAACCTGAAAAAACCAGGACTCCCCCCCCAAGTTTAAAGACCCAATCCAAAAATAGCATTTGAGATGAATATACACTTCTCAGATGAAGACATGAAACAGCAAATCAATATATGAAATAATGTCCAACATCACTGGTCATTTGAGAGATGCAAATTAAAACAATGCTGAGATTCCATCTCACTCCAGAAAGAATGGCTATTATCGAGAAATCAACCAATAACAAATGCTGCCTACCTTCCCTTCAACCCTTCCCCAGGGTGTGGGGAAAAAGGAACACTTCTCCACTGTTAGTAAGAGAGTAGACTGGTGCAACCACTGTGAAATCAGTGTGGAGATTCCTCAAAAAGCTAGCATTAGAGGTCCCATTTGACCCAGCTCTTCCCTTTCTGGGTCTCTTCATGAAAGAATTAAAAGCACCACACCACAGGGATATATGCACACCCATGTTTATAGCAGCACCGTTTGTACTAGCCAAGTTTTGGAAACATCCCAAATGCTATCAACTGGAGAATGAATAAAGAAGATGTGATTTTTTCATGCAGTGGAGTACTACTCTGCCATAAAGAAGGATAAGCCTGATACATTCCTAGGTAAATGGCTGCACTTTGATATCATACTGATATGTGAAATACATTGGACACACATGTGTAAATAACATTGTTTCTCTGGAATGAGAAACTAAAAGTATAAACAATAACCAAAACATGTATTAGGTATTGTGAAATAGGAAAAAAATGTTCAAATGGGGAGGGGAACAAGAGAGGAGGTAGAGGCAAAGAAAAGAAGGGAAAAGTTTAAAAAAGTGAGAAAAGAAGGAAAAAAATGGAAACAAAGCTTTTATAAATGGGGAGGGAAGGAGGGTTGAAGGGAAGGTACGGGAATGGGGGAAAAAAGAATCAAGTTATATCATGTACAAGTACAAATTCTCTATGAAGAATATTGTTATATATATATATATATATAAAACGTACCAACAAAATCTAATTGAAAAAATATGATAGGTTTAGCTGTTAGAATGACTAACTGCCTTTATTTCACTTCTGTATCTCTACTTGTTTGATGCCACAAACTGTATAAAGGGGATCACCCCTTGGTTTGGAGCCAAGGCTGGTTTTGAACATTTCTAGAGGTTGGGTTGTGCACTAATAAAACCCCCCTGTAATCCCTCCTGGTCTCTCCAGCTTCTTAGAAATCCACAAAAATTTCTAGCAACCATGAAAGGACTAGAGATGACAGGCTTCCTGTCTCCATTTGCCTGCAGGCTGAGGACCCCCAAGCTAGGGAAGACCCCCCCCCCTCTGGTACCATCAAATAAAGCTTACCTTAGAGAAAAATCTAGCCCTCCCCTGCCCGTGCAAACAGAACCTAAGGGGTGACAGGTCGACTCCCAAACAGTACGCTACAGAACCACAGTAAGGTATGGGGGCCCAAAGGGAAAATCTGTCCCATTAGGACGGAAGGGAAACCTGATCATCTCGTGGAGAGCACACAGTAATCTCATCCAGACTAAAATCCCAGGGCACAGCATTCCTGAGCATGGGCGGCCTGCAGTGAGAATTGGCTCACAAGGGGTGCTAGGGATGTGGAAGTGGGAACTAGTGGGTGCTAGGGAAGCTAGGAGAGAGGGTCATGATCAGTCCAATCTCGACCAAGTCAGATGAAGCCTACAACCCCAAGTGAAATGTAGGGGGAGCCTGCCACTGGAGTTGCTAATAACTTGCAAGACAGGCCTGTAAGGAGAGCGGTTGTGTACTGAGTAGCCAGACTCAGAGGGAGAATAATGAAACCTACACCTCAAGTAGGAAACACAGGAGTGGCCCAAGGTGAGGAGAGAGTGTCAGAATTGCAGGAGTGGCCCACGTCAGGACAGGTGTAGGCCTGTAACATCTGCATTAAAACAACTGGGAAAGGGGAGATATATCAGTGTGTGTGTGTGAGTCCGAAGAGGCTGAGAAAAATAAATAATTGTGTGTAGATGAACAAAATGCAGTCTGCGAGTCTGAAGTCTCTTGGGCTCAGTTGGGGACAGAGACTAAAAGATACCTGAGCAGCTGACTGGTCTGGAGGCTGGACTGAAACTAAGACACAAGGCTGACAGAGTTAGGCCCAGTCTGCTTAGATTGGAGGGGACATCTTTTTATTTCAAAGTGAGCAAGTGTGAAGTGAAATCATACAAGGGACATCTCCAGCTTGGTACTGAGCAGCCAAAGTCCTGCTGGGCCTCAGGAGGTTTTACAGGAAAAATGAAAGTATAAGTTTTATCTAATTTGAGTTGCTTAATTAGGGTGTTTTAAAATATTTCTTGTGCATTGCAAATTTTTAAATTGCAATTACAGGATTAACTTGTTGGGTGTGGTTAATTTGCCTATAATCCCAGCACTCAGGAGACTGAGGCCAGAGGATCACTGTGAGTTCAAGGCCAGTCTGAACTTCATAGTGAAACCTTGTCTCAAAAGAGACAAAACAAAACAAAACAAAACACTCCAATAACAACAACAAAAACAACAGGGTTAACTTGAGCTTTTCTCTGTTCTCTGTTGGTTTAAGATAGTAACACTGATTCAAGGTTACTTAGAGGTCTGTTGGGAGTCAGTCAAATTTACAGAGTGACAATCTGAGGGAGGAAAAGGACACTTTAAAATCCAAGCAGCTGCAGCCAAGTTTGTTGTAGAAGGTTTACAGTAACTGTGAGTGTAAACTGCACCACGCTTGAGTGGAGATGGGAGGAGAAGCACTGAAACCCACCCCATTAAAATATGTGCTAAAAAAGAAAAATTTTAAGAAAGGTGATAATAGGGAATACAGAGTATAATTGGTCCCCCAGAGGTTGCAACTCTGGGAAACTGGCTGGCCATCTTTTAATGTAGGGTCCCTGCCAAGGGAGCAATAGATAAGGGAATGATTGGAAGGGTATATTGTGTGACAACTAGAGATGAAGGACAACAGCTAATACATCTAGAACAATTTCCATATATTGACTTTTAGCTGAAGTCACAAGTGGTGGTTCAAACTCATCCTGCATGACTTCGACTCTCTCTGGAAGCAAACTGCAAAAACCCTGTGGCTCAAGCTATGCCCAATATAAGCTATAGAGGGGAATCCATTGTGCCAGTAGCTACAGGGGTTAAGACAAAACAGCAGGGGATCCCCCTAAAACACCAGAAGTAAATGAGCTACTTGGGCTGGTGTATTAAGATTCCTGGGGTACGAGCTGAAGATCACCCCCTTGGGCTGGCTATACATCAAGCACCAGCAATAGTATATTGGACCCTCAAGTTACTATGACCTTCACATATAAGCAACTTGGGTTACAACCAGAATTGTAGGTTTAATGTATGACCAAAGTATTGAGTTATGATACAGATGCCAGCCTCTTGTGCGGTTGCAAACAAAGACTCATGATACCAGAAAAGCGTATGTAAGTATACATGTGTCAGTCTGAGCCCAGATGCATGTAATTTGTGGATGCTATTTTGGTCAGTGCTTTATATAATCTGTCTTAGTTACTTTTCTCTCATGGCTGGGACAAAATAACCCAAAGCAAAGAGGGAAAGGTTTATATAACTCATAGTTCGTAGAGGTTACAGTCCATAGTTGGCTGGTTCCAAGACAGAGTAGCACATGGCAAAGGGTAACTACTCATGGCGGCAGAAGATACCAAAAGCAACAAGAGCAGAAGAGGAGAACAAGCCTCTTTCTGCTCCTTTTTTTTTCTTTTATTCTTTTTTTGGTACTAGGGATCAAACTCATGACCTGTGCTTGCCAGGCAGGCACTTATACCACTGAGCTAAACCCCCAGCCCTACTCCTTTTATCCTATCCAGACTCCTGGGATTAGGACAGTGTCAATCCAATCCGTAGACTGATCCAGCAATCACCCACTCCTAAACCCAGCATCCTCAATCTCAGCATTGAATCATGAATCAATCACAAATTCTAGATTCAGCTACCTTTCAAAAAATCCCACTTAGAGAATAAATTCTTTTTTTTTTTTTTTTTGGTACCGGGGATCGAACTCATGACTACATACTTGCAAGGCAGGTGCTTATGCTGCTGAGCTAAATCTCCAGCCCAAAACTCTGAAAATGCCACGCTTTTTTTTTTTTTTTTTGAACCAGGGATTGAACTCACAACCTCGAGCCTGCCAGGTAGGTACTTGTGCCACTAGGCTAAATCCCCAGCCCTAAAAGCTCCACTTAGAAGTGCATGAAGGCTTTGGGAGGACATCTAGACACATAATACAACTGCTATGATTACTACTATCAAAGTGACCCCATAAAAGCTAGAAAAGAAGTTAAGGAAAGAAGGGAAGGGAAAGAAAGCAATCATAATCTAAAAGAAACCAACCGGAGGCTGGGGATTTAGCTCAGCGGCATAGGCACCTGCCTTGCAAGTACGCAGTTGTGAGTTCAATCCCTGGTACCAAAAAAAAAAAAAAGAAAAGAAAAGAAACTAACTGGAGAAATGAGAGAGGCATTCATGTGACCAGCAATATGGATAGCATGTCAAATTTTACCATCTCAATAGTCTTACAGGGAAGAGATTTGTATAGGGAAGCTAGTATTGCTAGATATGTTACTCGAATTACTAAGTCATGATCACAAGTGTTAGATGAGGTAGAAAGGCTGTTATTAGTGTGGATAAAAGGCAAGTGGCAGGTGACAGCCCATCTGATTCTATCATTTGTGAAAAATGCTAGGGTTATAAATGCAGATCTCCCAAAAGTTATCAGTGTGTGATAACATGAAACATTTTGTGCCCATAAGGGGTGATTTCACAATTTTAAAGTGAGAACTGGGGTTTATAGCATAACTAGGCATGGTGACACTGCTAAAAAAGCTACTGAAAATTACATGCACCACTTCGAAACAATGACACAGAAAAACGGCTTTTGTTCTTGTCACATTTTCAATCGTGGTGAAACTGGCCTTCAGAAAATGTCTAGGAGAACACACATTACCCAGGAAGAGAAGAAAATGCCAGGCCACAAGTCTATGAAGGAGAGACTAAACATATTACTATATGCCACCGTGAGTGGTGACTTCAAGATGAAGCCTCTCTTGGTTGATCACTCTGAGACCTCTGGAGGGTTCAGAAAACATAAAGTCATGAAGAATAGGCTAGGGGCCTTGTGCAGAGCTAATGCAAAAGCCTGGGTAATAAAAGCACTTCTACTTCAGTGGATCAGGCAGGCCTTCTGTCCTACTGTTGAGAAATATCTACAGGACAAAGCTTTACCACTCAAGGCACTCAGCACCGACAATGCTCCCGCTACCCGTGAGCTCTGGAAGAACTGGCTGAAGAATTTCCATTGCTCTGTCAAGTTCCTCCCACCTAACACAACTCCTCTATCTGCAGCCTGTGGACCAGGTTATAGCTGACTTTAAATGGGGCTGGAGATTTAGCTCAGTGGTGTAAGCGTCTGCCTGACAAGCGCTAGGTAGGTTGTGAGTTCGATCCCCAGTACAAAAAAAAAAAAAGCTATACACCGAGAAACTGCCCCTCAAGTGCTTCCAGATTGTCTCCGATATAAATTTAACCCTTGCAGAGTTCTGGAAGGCCCCTTACAACATCCCTTCCTGTGTGGGGCTCAGTGAGAAATCCCGAGCCAATGTCTCTCTCAGGACTCTGAGATCTGCCTGGAAGGAAGTGTGATCTAAAAGTACACAGGAGAGAGACCCTGAAGGCCGCGTAGAGGAGACTGAGCCTTCATTTGACCCTGTGGCTGATGACACTATCGCTATAGCAGAGCCCACAGGCCTGAAGGCAGGCAGTGGTGATGCTGAGGAATTGCAGGAGGAACAAACACTCAGAGGAACTGTCCACAGAAGAACCTCAGCAACTTCTGGCTGAGCAACAGGAGATGGCAGCTAAGGAGCTTTCTGAAAAGTGCAGCGAAGTTCTTTTGAAATAAAGGATCCTGAAAAAAGGGACAGAGTTACCAATGTTTGTAGAGAGACCTACCCAGACAGAGAAAAAGCCAAGCGCTGTACTCACTTACTTTATGACAGTGTTACATCGTACTACAGAGCTGTGTTAAAGAAAAGAGAAACAGATAACCTCAGAGCAGTTTTTAGTTCTAAAAAGGGTGAGCCAGAAGCAGGTCCTACAGAATGTCCCAAGGAGAAAAAGGATGCCAGGGGGCCAGATTCCTGACAGAACACTTTCTGAAGAGTAAGCACGTTCCATCTCATCCTCCCTTCCTGCAAGCCAAAGATGTCAGCTTGAACGGGGGTTACAGTATGAAGCTTGTTTCCTGTAACCTAGGCACATTTTATAACTTTTTGGTAAATACACTGGGCAACTATTCGTGTTTCTGATGAGTTATGCATGCTATACAACCCTGTTTTTTTCTTAGATGCCTACATTTCTCTGCAAGTATATACACAGATGTTCAAGTATTTGCATGTATGTGTGTCCCTGTTGTCCCTGGCGCCCTTGGCGTGACCTTACAGTTCTGCTCTGGACCAGTACTGAGTCCTTCATCCCCATAGGGAGCAGTGTCTTAGCCAGGCCGATGGGATCAGCCTGCCTCAGCCTCCTAACCAAAGACAGGACAGCTCTCACCACAGGCTGTGTTGTCTGGTTCTGTCACATCCTTATCTCCTCCACTCCCCTGAGCCCCGAGTTTACATCATGCAATATCACAGGCTGGGGGGGAATCTGGAGATTACCTAAATCACTGTAAATGGAGGAGTCTGCACCCCTAGAGGGTCACAACTTGGGCTGCAGAGGTCACAAAACCAGTTTGTGGCAATGCAGGATGAGAACCTGCCTCTCTTGGCCACTTCCTCTCCTGCCACATGCTTTGGTCTTTCGTGTGTCCCACAGTCTGCTTGTTCCAGTGGCCCTGCCTCCCAGACAGGCTGCATCAATCCCCCAGGCACTGCCTTCCAGTTCCCTGTCCCCGGGGTTTCTCTTCACTAGGTCCTCCTGAGAAGCATCTGCAAATGTGTCAGCTTCTCACTGCAGTGAGCAAACACCTGAGGAAGTAGCAAAGGAGAGGTTGATATTGGCTCATGGATTCAGAAGTCTCAGTCCATGGTCATCTGCTTAAGCAAATGTAAAGGCGCAAATCAAAATAATGGAAAACAAATCTCATGTTAAAATTAAGACTGGAATCCTTAGAAGAGCAAAAAGAGATGCTATAAATTGGTAGAAGATAACTACACCTTTGTAACTGACATAAATTTTGTCTATTTATTTGCAGGAGATTGAACCCCACCCCAGGCCTTCACACTGAGTTACATCCCCAGCCCCATCCCCCAATTTTTAAAAAATGGTCTTTTTGGGTCTGTAAATCGCCCTGGTTGTGCTTGAATTTACAGTCCTGCCTCAGCCCACCAAGGTCCTAGGATTATAGGTGTATCACCATCCCTGTTTAAGTATTAAAGGCTGTGTCAGGAACTCAAACCACCAAGATACACAAGGGCGGAAGAGAGAAAACTAAAAGAAAAAAAAGTGGAAAAAAATTTTTGTCAGAAAATTCCACTCATGAGTAGAAATTACGGGAATTATAGGGAGCCCATCCCATAATTATCAGGTGGAAAAAAATTAACTACTTGTGCCAAAGGCCACCATGAATGGTTGCTAGGGGAAGTATAAATGGTACTCATTTTAGGGACATTAGCAAACAGAATGTAAGTTATTACCTGAGAAGTGACCTAAGGCAATTAAGTCATTAGCCATTTATTACAACGGAGCTATTCAAAAAACAGACCAGCCCTACTGCAGTTTTACAAAACTTTGAACTAAAAACAAAAAGGAGAATAATCTCTTAAATAAAATGCTGCTCTACATACACCACTCTGCAAATATTGTATTCAGCCAGGTAGAAATATTGATGGCACTGTTTCAAAAAAGTAAAGAGTACAAAACTAACAAAACGTTAAGTGACAACAAGTAAAGCCAACCACCGAGACTGCAAACTTCCAGGCTGACCGGATCTACATAACACATAATTTTATTTTTAAACAAGCTTTAATGTGCCTTGCTGAAAGAAAGCCTCAAAACATTGTTCTGAAGACACAAACTACTTCCTCTCCCTGGAAATCCTTGGTAAAACCAAAAATATTCATAGACTCTAAAGAGCAAACAGAAAAAAATAGACACTTTTGCAATACTCACTCTCACTACAACTCCTGGTTCACCAATGGTGACTAGTGATCGGAAAAAGTTACTATTTAGAGATGTTTACTTGATTAATTCTTTATATCCTAGTCCATACTTTTAATTTTTTAGTCCATATTTTAAAAATTAGAAGAGCGAGTGAGTTTATCCTCGTGAAAGAAGCCTCACGGTCTGCAGTGCATTATGGATATGCAAATACCTGAATACTCCCCTGGGGACGCGGGGCCACCTAGAACTTGCAACCCGCTTGCCTCTTTCCTCTGTGTAGCTGGGATCGTGCGCTGGGCAGTTAAAGGAGTTTTCTAAGGCGGTGTTGGGGCGGGGAGAGGCGCAGCCTGGCTTTAGACTTCATCCACCTTTCTTCAGCTTCTGGAGTAGCTGGGATTACATGCTTTTTGTTTTATGTGCAATCCAACGATGAATCGGTACCAGGGCGCCTGTGCAAAAATCCTAACATAACTTTAGGGACAGTAAACAATGTTAACCCGGACACTTTGTTCCGAGTCAAATCAGGAGCCCCACTTCATGACTACATAAAAGTTGTGGACAAGGTATTCTC
>PVJX010023649.1:0-29041 GCA_004027295.1 Dolichotis patagonum | reverse complement strand
CTCCCATTGCTGACTCAGTACTCCATTCTTTATTCAAGTTACAGTCAAACTTGACTCTGCCTTACCTGAGCTCAGACCCACCATCCAATGACTTTGTAGCCTCTCTCGCTGAGAGCAGATTTATTTCCCTATTTGCAAGTTGCTGGTGCACACCCAAGTTAGGTGTCCAAGTACAACTTTCACTAAGTACTAAAGATACAGAAGTGAAGGTGATAGGCAGTAGATTATTGCATAAGCAAGCAAGATATTGGTGCTACCCTCAGGGGGAGAATCTAAGCTGGTGGCAGCATCCCTAGAGGACCCGGAGAGGTCACTTGTCAGGCATTCAGATAGGCAAGTCTAAAGCTCAGACAGCAGATTTAGAAAGAGTCAGCTCAGGAGCCACAGAACCAGCTACCTGTGAGACGTTGCTGCCTGGGAGCTCATAGAACCTGTAATCTGTGTGTCCAAAAAAAAAAAAAAGAATCAACCAACTCCTTCCCCACGCATCACCACCACCCCAAATAAAAAAAGTCCACCCATACTCCTCATTGACTGTTTTAGGTTCTTATAGCTAAATATTCACATCAGATACTTGAGTGTTTTCCTCCATCCCTTTTTTTCTCTTTCAGCTGCTCATATAGACTCACTCATCACTCTGTCATCTAAAAGTGTCACATCCACACCTTGTCCTGCACCTTCAGTGCCACCACGCCAATCCAGTTCCTCTTTTCTCTGCCTGGTTAACTGCACAAGTCCCATAACTATTTTTCTTGCGTCTTTTTTTGTCTTTCTCATTGTGTCCCCATTTTTCAGTGTCCTGAAGATAACACCCTAACTACTCCGCTATCCACAGCAACCTTTGTAATCCAGGCCTGCTCTTTGTGCAGCCTTGTGCTGTCTCTATTCTGGAGCCTTCCAGTAGCCAGCAGAGTTACTCCTGGAGTTTCTGAGTTGCTAAAGACACCTTGTAATTTTCTTGTAGAAGTGATTCTCTTCTGAAACTCACTCTGAAAAGCACTGAACTTCACACCTGTACCTTGTGCCCTGTCTTTTACAAATTGTTCAGAACAAAACAAAATACTGTTTTTACATATATCTTCCCTTTGGAACAATCTTACGGGGCTAGGTCAGGAGATAAACTCAAGTGACAGTCACTCTGATGTTCTCAGAGTCGCTGTTTCACTTCAGCAAAGCCTGGTTAGTGAGTGAACCTCACTTGTCCTGGTCTCTATGTCTTTCTCTGATGAAGTCCCTCCAGAAGACCCCTTGCGTCTTCATACTAATGCACTTAGCAAGCCAGCCTGGAGAGCTGAAGAGTTTACTGTACGTGTGTCAGCCCTAGCTACAACTGCAGCGTCACACCAGGTTGCGTGTCCTGCACTCCAGGTGTCAACAAAGCTTGGCCACTGCACTTGCTCTGGCTGTGGGGCTTCCCCCAGAGACATGTTACATTCAGCCCCTTCTATTCTTTACTCAAAACCCACTTTCAGGGAAGCCCACAACCACTGACCTATCTGTAATCAAGCATTATCATTCCTCCTCTCTTCTCACCTTTTATATCGCTCTTTCCTCCTTATTTTTTCCTTCGCATTTGCCGCTATCTAACAAAATATATATTTCACTTTTTTTTTACTTGTCTCTCCACTAGAAGTCACTGGCAACAGAGACTTCTCCCACTGTGTCTCCAACACTTGGAGGAACCCTGGTGAGCCCAGAGCAGATACTCAATAAGTATTTGCCAACTGAAAGAAGAGGCAGACTTTCATCTCTAACGTAATTCTGAGATGCATCAGGGCATTAGCTGTCTTACATCAACATTTTCCATGACTGAAAGGAAAAGTAACCATTTTCTTTTAACGGTTCTCAATTGATCCTCAGCACCTGCTAAAAGAAAATGGTCTCTTGTTTCCAGAATTATCTTTTTGCCTTATACATGTGTTTTAACTTGTTTCTGCACTGCTATTTGCCTATATGTTTAGATAAAAAAAAAAAAACCTTTTCTGAACTCTTTTGTATCCTGAAGTTTGTAAAGAGAGTATTTGGCTCCAAGATTTCTTGACCATAGAGGATAAGACAGTTTTTATTAAAATACCAAGAGCCTTGTTCTGTGTACAGGATGACATGAGAGGATCACATCAGGGTAACCCCAGCTGTGCCATTGCCCACACATGCATATGACATTGCACGCGACTTTCTTGGAGTTCACTGTTATTGTAGGATTCTTCCATACCAATGGCATTAGGTCATCTCTTTGATATCTTAGTTTGATAAAGATCAAAATTGAACAGATATAGACTACTTACAGTTTTGTAGATAAATGAGTGTTTCTTAACAAACACTCAAATAATAGACAGGTGTACACTATGAATTTGATTCACAAGGGCAGGTGTCTTCTAAACATACTTTAATGTTATGAGCTTTTTTTCTGAGAAATTGAATAAAGAATTTCATTTACTTTTTTCTCTCTATTAAGATAAAAAAAAAAAACTTTGGTGACCCTGATGGCATACCCTTCAGCTTTTTTGCAATCTGTGAAAACTGTGGGAGCCAGGTGCGGTGGGAAAATGGGAATCAGAAAAAGATTTTATTTTCAATGTGCTGTTTTTACTGACTTACTGTGTGCAGAAGTAAAATTTCCATTTCATACATGCAGTAATTCTGTCACTCTGAATATGTGAACTCATTTCAACTCTAATTTAAAAGCAACAATAAATCTAGACATTTTAAAGGTAAATACTAATTGTTTTTTATTGCATAGGTTTATTTTTATGACAAAAAAGGTGTCGTAAACAAAGTTTAAAAATACATCGTGAGCTGGAGATAAATGCAGTGTATATAACAACAGAAAAAAAAATGTGAGCTTCTTGGTGACACCTGCATGTAATCCTAACATTTTAAGAGATTGAGGCAGGAGGATAACAAGTTGAAGCCCAGACCAGGTGACTTAGCAAGAGCCTATGTCAAAATAAAAAATATGACAAAGATTGTAGTTGTAGCTCAGTGCAAAAGCCCTCAGTTCAATTCCCAGAACCATAAACAGGAAAAAAAAGAAAGAGAGGGTAGATGGAAGAAGCATAGATGGATGTGTGAAACATAAGGAAATAAATTCTCATATGTTGAGGAGATCTTTTTGTATATTAGGTATACTGCCAGAAAAAAATTGATAATGTACAGTGGTTAAGTAGGTGTAGAAAGATGGATTTTCCCAGTTCTACTGGAGAGAAAAAATTAATGTACTCTTTCGGCGGAGCAATTTGGCAACATGTGGCTAAAGCCTAAAAGTGGTTCATCCAGTTATAGAAATTTTAATGAAATCAGCAGGCAGATTTGCAAGGGTGTTCATCTACGCATTATCGGTAACAGCAAAATGCAGGAAACTGCTTCAACGCTGGTTAAGTCCTTTGTGTTACAAATGTTCAATGAAGTATGCCCTCGCTCCAAATAAAGATGAAGAGCTATGGCCACTGTGGTGGAATTACATAGAGGATTCTGTGAAGCGGTATAGAAACTGATTCCTTTTTCAGCATCCAAAGATAGTTGTATCAATGTGTTTATACAGGCATTTGAAATTGGGAGATAACATCCAACCAAATGTTAAATGTAGTTACCTTTACAGATGCGATGATGAGTGTTTTCATACATATCTGTTGACCTCCATGTAATTTGTAGTATCTTTACGAAATGATTGTGTTGTTTCTTATGTTTAGGAAACATAGGTGTCTTCTCATGGTCTTTGCCTTTCTACATTCTCCCTCTTCCTGTGCTTCTTTCCCTTATAAGGACTGCACAAGACCTATTTGTTCTCCAACACCCAGCTGAAGTGTCTGTGCCAGGCAGGCCCTCCGGCGTCCTCTAGAGGAAATTGCAGGACCTCCTTTATGAACACTCGTGGTGTCCTGACACATTTCTGCTTATGTTGTCCGTCCCCAGCTTGCCATCCCTATGAAGGCAAGACACTGTATATCCGACAGTGGTTCCTTTCGAGCAGCCCCGAATCCTGGCCCACGAGAGACCCTCAAGTTGCGCATGTGCCAACTGCATTTCCCGCAGGACTACAGCTTCTCATTTGAATAACACTTTGATATTTTTAACCATTTGATTATCTGAGCTTTCAAGACAAGAATCAGAAAAAGCCTTCTGTGTTCTTCCTTCCCTTCCTCAGGCTTCAGATGACGAGTCTTACATCAGCGATGTGAGTGATAATATCTCAGAAGACAACACCAGTGTTGCAGACAATATTTCTCGGCAAAGTATGCACCACTTGGGCTCCCAGGTTCCTCAGTCTGCATGCCAGATTACAGCACTTACGAACTCACAGGCAGTGATTCCCCTCTTACCCTTCCTAATTGTTCCTTTCCCAACTGATTCCATAATTTTTATTTTGCATAATCTGTTGAGATAAAGAGCTGCAAAAAATCTGTTAAATTCATGTTTAAGTGAAGAAGTTTTACCTCTTGCTCATATCCAAAGTGTAAATCTTTATTATATATATTTTATTTGACTTTTCTTAAATAATATTTTAAATATATTTAACACCTATTTTAAAGAAGTATATTCTGATGTTTTTGTGCATTTGTTTACAACCTCGAGATTACATACCCTGTTTATTCATGAGAGAGTACAGTGTAACGAAGGCTCAAGAAAGGTATCACAATCAGAGTTATTTTCCTCCCTGATTTTGTGAAATCCAAAAAAGCAAAGTCACTTTCACTGTGATTGTCCCTCTGCCAGTCCTGAACGGGGAGCTGACGGGAGGTGCCTTCCGGAATGGGCGGCGCACATGCCTGCCTGCCCCCTGCCCGGACACCAGTAACATTAACCTGTGGAACATCTTGAGGAACAACATCGGCAAAGACCTGTCGAAAGTCTCCATGCCTGTAGAGCTCAACGAGCCGCTCAACACTCTGCAGCATCTCTGCGAGGAGATCGAGTACAGTGAGCTCCTGGACAAAGCTTCAGAGACCGATGATCCCTACGAGCGCATGGTAATGAACCACAGGGCCATGCCCTTAGCACCTGGGATAAGCTGCAAGCCATTGTGATGACACATTTGGTTTTTGCATAACATTCTCTCTGGCATAGGTAAGACAGGAGTTACTTGGGTTGCAAAATCAAGAAGGGACAAAAAGCTCTAGAGGCCTGTCCTGGATGGTACACATTTTGTGACTTCTCTGCAGTCTAGAGTATTTCTAAAGTTAGGTAGCAGAGGTGTCATACACCATAGACGTTGAAGTCATGCTGAGCCTTGCTTTCTTAGCTTTCCCTGAGAGCCAGGAGAGCCCATCTGTGCAGGAACTTAGTTGTAAGAAAGTAACTTGCTCTTGGTACCTTGTCTTTTCCTCTGTATAACTGGAAAACTGACCTGGTCACTGACAAGTACTGCAGCTCCTACCCCCGTGCTGTCCTGCCAAGATGACGCATACAGCATAACCTGGGAGCTGGGCTCAGGGCTTCTGAACTCTGTGATACGAATGAAACCAGATGCATATGTGAATGGAGAGCACTTACTCTCTCTGGCCTGCTGGTTCCCATAGCAGTGGTTTGGCCTCATTTGAACTCACCGTTTGCTCATGAATTGATGAAGATTTACATGCGTAATAGAAAATGCAAGTGGCATCAAGTCAGTACCCATTGACACAAGTGTGTAAAACCTAGAGGTGTAGAGAGAAACAGACCTAGCAGTGGTCTCTCCTATATTATGTTCTTTTCTCAAATGTTTTAACAGGTTCTCGTTGCTGCATTTGCAGTTTCAGGCTATTGCTCCACCTATTTCAGGGCAGGAAGTAAGCCATTCAACCCAGTCCTGGGGGAAACTTACGAATGCATTAGAGAAGACAAGGGATTCCGATTTTTCTCAGAACAAGTAAGTAAGCTTTCTGATTAGGTTGGAGGGCAACCTGGTGATGAAAACACCTTTGGACAACTGTGCATTTGGAGGGGGTTATTGAACCGATTAACAGAAAACTCACTTAGCTTATTTGCACCATCGCCACCATTAAGTGTTCCTGTTTGCTTAGGGGCGAAGTCTTATGAGCTACAGATTGACTGATAGATCTTGAGAATAATTTACCTACAGAAATGCTTTAATTATGGTTTTCATTGGTGGTGACCGTTTTTTCATCACAAAAATATATATCATCTATGGAAGTCTGACACTGTTATCATCGCCTTCTTTTTTTTTTTTTCTTAATTACCAGGTTAGCCATCATCCACCCATTTCTGCTTGTCACTGTGAATCAAAGAATTTTGTGTTTTGGCAAGGTCTGTATCTTAATGATGATTTAAAGTCAAATGTATGTACCTGTGGAACTGTTTCTAGCTTCTGAATTCATTGCACTCAGTTTAGATTTCTACCTTTGAATTCAGAGGATATTGGTAACTGCTATAGAGCTCAGTTTGAGGAAGTAAGTTGGAAGGGCGGAAGTGTGGTAGAAGTGTAAACTGTGTCATCTAAAAGTTGACATTGTGTATCTAGGAAGCAAAGCCTGTGGGGCAGCAGAGCACGTCGCTGGATGTGCCGCTTTTGAGCCATCATTTTTATACCACTGTGCATTGCTGTCTGCATCTATAATGCAGTGGTGATATCTGCAGCCTTGGTTCTTGGGGTGTGTACAAGATTCTAATCCAGAAGATTTTATGGCGCATCACCCCGTGTGGACTATCACCTCAGATATTCCACAATATCTGAGGTTTCTGCATCTGCACATTCAACCAACCCCAGATAGAAAATATTTGGAAAAAAAAAAGTTGTATCTGTACTGAGCAGTGTACAGACTTTTCTTGTCATTGTTGTCTAAGCAATAGAATATAACAATTATTTACATAGCGCTTACATTGTATTAGGTATAAGTAGTCTAGAGATGGTTTACAGTATATAGGAACACATGTGTAGGTTATATGTGTATAACCTACATTTCCAGGGTCATTAGTAGAAGGGACTCGGGTGTCTGTGGACCCAGGGTATCCTGGAACCAATCTCTGTGGATACCAGGGACACCTGTGTAAGTGCTGAAGTGATCTCTGCATGTTAACTCACTAGAACTCAGGACTTTGAATTCTGTACTTACTAACAATACCTGTTGGAATGTTACAAACCTGCCTCAAATACAAACCCTTTTAGAAAGAAAAGGAAGGAAGGAGGAACTAGGATGAGGGAAAGAGGAAAGGAGAAAAAAAATACAAAATAGTTATATTACTAGTTTCTCTTAGTTCATTGAAAAGAAAGGTTGTGCTAATACCATTTGGAGAATTTTCTATGCCCATATCTTGTACTCTGAGTAACTACTTTGATGATACCAACAGGCAGTGTATTAACTATATTGTTTTGTTATTAATTTTTTGTTTTATCCACAAAATAAAAAAAATTTAAAAAGAATAATATGTAGATGTGACCACTTGGTATGAAGAGTTTCTTTGCCTTTGGGAGGGTGATTCATTGCCCATGGAGTGACTCTTCTCATGACCATTTCCTTAACCTGAAAACACAAAATGACAGGGCACTGCAGCTATGTTTTCTGGAAAAATAACATGATAAATCATTTCTTGATCATAACCAAGAGTCAGAAATTGTATGGCAACACCATTAGGCTCCCTCAGTTCATCAAAATTGGACTAGGAGATCATTATAAACTTGTAGGTATATGTGAGTCCCCACAAGGAAAATGGAAAAGCATCCTAAGATAAAGTGCTGGGCCTTGGGCTCTGTCTTCATAACCAGAATAGAAATGTGTTCACTGAATTAACCCTGCTCTCATAAATCTTCCATATCTGTATTTAGAGAATTTTTTATTTGTTCACTGTTCTCCCAAATCATATAACCCTATCATAGATAGGGGAAATGTATATATAAATCAGTGATATTGCCATACTGCAGTTATTTTTACATACACCTTAGGCTTGATATATGTGTTAGCTATTTTTAGCATTTAGCTAAAACTTAACATTTATTACTGTCTGACCAACACTGGGAGTCTATTTATATGTATATATGAATATTTACACACATACTCAAACACATACACACATACATCTTATTCCAGGCTTCTTCCGGTTTGTTAATTGAAGACAAATATAGAGTATAATTATGGAAGAACATCAATGGTGGATTTTTAAAATTGCAGTTAAGATTTATATATGAGGCCATCTTCAGAAAATACAGAATCAATTATAATTAAAAAAATGCTTTGTGAATGTAGTATAAAAGGTAGTTTTTATAGTTTTAAGTGATCAGATATGGAGTATATTTTTTTTATCCTCTGCCCAGATATCAGATGGAAAAACAAGTTCTGGGGGAAGTCAATGGAAATCCTGCCTGTTGGGACACTGAATGTCATGCTTCCAAAGTAGGTTGCTCTTGTCTCTTCTCCTTTTGGCCTCTTAGCTGCTTTTCTGAACCAGAAGTGGGTATGTTAGCCTTTAGCACATGCCCAGGTTTCATTTTTCTCTATGCCCAAAGTTTGTTACCTTCACCACAGTTTTGAGGATGGATTCCCACAAAAATAAATGAGAAGTCTCACAAATGTACCAAAACGTCCTGTTTCTTTCCATATCCTTCCTTTATCGGTCAAATTCACAACCTACCATGTTCCAGACACCATACTAGTTTGCGTTTTATAAGATTTATGTTATTTTGTCAAAGAAAAATAAAAGAATCCTCTTATAGTTATGTTCTACAGATTATAACTGAATTAATTAGATTCAATTAATTGACGTTTTCATTGAGTCTAAAGATTTGAGTCAGCTGGTCGTTTTTCTCTACCTGAATAACAGAATTTGCTGGTGCATGGGATATGAAGAAAGGTAAAGAGAGGGTGGTAAACTACCAGCATTTGAAAATTCATGAGGAAGAAAGAGTTTTTCCCAATGTCTATAGTGCCTACATTATACCCTTTAGATCTTAGAAGAATTTTATTTTATTTTGAAGTAACATTTTACTTGAAAATATACATAATCTACAAATTTAAATGTGATTGAAACTGTTTCATTCCTTACCAAAAGTTCCATAACCTTACTCCCAGGGTTTGCTTTAGATTTGTACCATCTTAGTTATGCTTGTTAATCTTTTTCTTGAATAATTACAATGTGCCCACTGGTGGTCTTAACTTGAATTATGAAAATGTCTTTAGAGCAGTCTTTCTTACATAGGCACCCTAATTAAACCGCTCCCTACCTCCAGTCCTTCCTAGGTGGCCCATTGTCTGCAAGGTAAACCCATACTCTTTGACAAGACATTAATGGTCTGCAATGCCACCTTTCAGCCCTGCCTCACACCACGGAGCTGACTGCACAGGTCTAAGTGCTCCTTACTTTTCTGGCCCCTGGGGCTTGGTGGTCACTTTCCCCAGTACAGAGTACCCACCTGTGCACCATGCAAATGAGAGTACCCCAGCCTTTTCTAGGACATCTTCCCAGACACTCGCCCTGCGTCCCAAGCTGATCTAAGGATGAAAGACTTGCCCTTCTGTATTCCCCTGGTGATTTGTTCATTTGTCTGTTATAGCCCTCATCATATTTGATCTTAAGCATTTGTTTACCTGTCCATCTACTCCTCACATTCTGATGGCCCCAGACCAGCAGGAAACAGGCACCTCTTCCACCTCATAGCTTTAGCACCTGACCAAGAGAAAGCGCGTCAGTGACACTAAAATAGGTGAATGATGTCATGTGTTTGTGACCACCAGAAACTTTCAGAAAATGAGAAGAAGATGAGAGTGACAGGGCAGCTTTGCCCAAAAGATTCTAGTTAGTAGAAACAGCAATAGATTTGTGTCGTTCTTAATCAACATTATATTCTTCACTAGGTACGGAGACTACTATGTGTGGAATAAGGTCACCACGTGCATACACAACATTCTCAGTGGGAGAAGATGGATAGAGCATTATGGAGAAATAACCATTAGAAATACCAAAAGCAGTGTTTGCATTTGCAAACTCACATTTGTCAAGGTAAATAGCATAATAGGACACCAAACAAAAAATAGTACAAAATGCTTCCTAAAGCTGGGCGTGGTGGCATATACCTGGACAGTTTAGTAATGTAGCAAGACCCTGTCTAAGAATAAAAACTAGTTAAAAAAAAAAAAAGGCTGGAGATACAACTCAATATGAAGGTCCTGGGTTCGGTCCTCAGTATCAGAAAAAAAAAATAATATAAAAGCTTCTTAAGGAAAAAATAGAACAATGACATTAAATAGCAGCAAATTGCTGGGTGTGGTGGTATACACCCATAATCCCAGCACTTGGGAGGCTGAGGCAGGTTGATCACTGTGAGTTTGAGGCCAGCCTGGGCTACGTAGCAAGACCTTGTCTCAAACCAACAAATGAATGAATGAATGAATAACTTGTTAGTAGCAAGTATGTCTGTCCTGTGTTGTTGATCTTAGGACATTTTAGATAGAAAATCAGGACCAACTTATGAAGTTCTCAAGACATGATGCTTTTGAACATGTGGTGGTCAAAAAAGGCACCATTTCAAGACAGGAAAAGAACAAATTTCTTTTTAAAGAATCTTCTTTTTTTAGGCAGCCAGTCAGGAGTTTATTAAGTAAAATTCCGAAGAACACTTCTTGCCTATAATAAGTCTTCTGGCTTCTATTTCTATTTCTATTCCTGCTTGATTACAACATATTCAAGTGATCTATTTTAAGGAACTAATTATAATGCAGTTGTCATTTTCTGAAAATACTTAAATAGAACAGCCACATATATGATAGCTACCAATCACTACAAACTTACTCAACTCCATCACTGTTCAGTCTAAACCACTGTATTCTACAGTAGAATCTGTATTACCTTCATGTTGGCATGTGTTACAAAATTCATCAACTATTTCTATAGCATAGTCAATCAAAATTCATTAAATCTGTGAGTAAAGAGACAATTCAAGACAAGAGGATTACTAATCTAGCAATTAATGTTAGGATAGCACTTGGGCTTTCTCTGTGCCATTCCACCAAGCTACAACATGGAGGAGAGATCGTCCACTTCTTGAAAGTTTAGCTTGCCAATACTAGAAACCCAACATTGCATATAAAACCTTTTGAGACAGATTTCCGGAAATGGTTTGAAGGAGGGGCTTCAAGGTAAAGAATATTTTCCATATGGAAATTATGGAGATACGGGTGTTACTAAACTGATCAGGTTTGGTTTTTCCAGGTGAATTATTGGAATTCCAATGTGAATGAAGTGCAGGGGGTTGTGATTGATCAGGAAGGGAAAGTAGTGCACCGGCTGTTTGGGAAGTGGCATGAAGGACTCTACTGCGGTGTGGCCCCCTCTGCAAAGTGCATCTGGAGACCAGGTGAGACTGGAGGGGGTGTAGAGCAGCAGGAGGGAAGGAAAGGGGGGCTTGTCCTGTGCAGTTCACCTTGTGTTTCCTTTATGATTTAAAACATAGATGCTTAAAACAATTAGCTACACTTCTACTCCGCATGTAAGTTACAGGGAAAAGCCAGTATTTGATACTTGATAATAAAAAACTTAGGCCACATCTCTGACACAGGTAACATGACATGTAAAATCTAACATGTAAAGTCACTCAAGATGTAATGCGTACTTTTCAAAAAAGCTATGTATAATCATTAGAGCTTAAATAAGTGAAATATACCAACATATCCTTACTGCTGTTATAAAATAAAGGAAAGCTTGCAAACTCTACAATCCACAAATCCAGTGATTTACCAGAATAGGTCATCTTTTCACTTGAGCAGTAAATGCTCAAGTAATTGACATGTGGTAAAAGACGTCAACAGAGCTTTGGTAATAATTAGCCTGTAATTGAATGTCTGGCATAAATGGAAGAAGTTTCCACATGACATTGGTTTTCACTGGAATTAATCTCTGGCTTTAAAATCAAGTAGGGGTTTCCAGTGAGACAGTGATGAGTATCTAGGGATCCTTCTAGTAAAGTGCTTAGTTTCTTCATTAGAAACTGCTTGTGGAGTACTGATCAGGCATCAGGCTTTGTGGTAGGCACTTGGATTACATCCGTGAGCAAAGCATACAAGAGATCTTGCCTTTTAGTGAGAAGTGCCAATAAATACTAATTTAGCACTGCATAGCCTCATTTTTCTAAAAGGAAATAAGTCACAAGTATTTCTGGTGAAATTTTAATGTCCATAGTTAACCATCCTGGCATATAGTTACCCATTTGAGTGTGTGAGAGGAAAATTACAGAATTTAGCCAATGAGGGCTGCTGCTATGTGTTAAGTTTCGTTTTAAGGGTTGGATTTTATTACATAAAGGCACCTAACCATTCTAGTCATCAACATAAACTTCCCTATATAGCAAAATATAACTAATTTAATTCACAGTCTAGTGTTCCTGACTGCAGAGTTGATGTCGGAATTGATATTGATTTCACAGGGGTAAGCTGGCTTCTTTTTTCTCTAAACATTTGTCTTCTCACAGTGGTTCATTGGCTCTGTTCCAGGTTCTATGCCCACCAACTATGAGCTCTATTACGGCTTCACACGGTTTGCTATTGAGCTCAATGAATTAGATCCTGTACTAAAAGATCTCCTCCCCCCAACAGATGCCCGATTCCGGCCAGATCAAAGGTAAGAGTGGGAGGAGTATTTCAGATGTAGCCTAGATTGCAGTGTGGGCGTTAGAGGTCACAGAGACTTACTTTTACCACCATCATTTATTTATTAAATTCTTCCTTCATTCCCTTATTCATTTAGCAGGATTTGAGTTTTCTACACTGGGATGATCATAACAAGTTTATCCTGACATAAAAGTTACAGGGGACAGTAACACAGTTGTGTTTTATCAGAAACACTATCCCACCTTAAACCCTGAAGTTTTTCCGAGGTCTGCAAATTCACAAACTCCCCACTAAGTACAGATCACACCTCATCCAGTATTTTTGACCTCTTTAACATCCATATCTTGTAACAAGTATTTTTTTTATACCAAAGAAAAGAGGGTAACAGGAGCACTGACAAACGTTTTTACTGAAAGTCTAGAGCTGGCCCAACATGCTGTAGGTCCTGCAGGGTGTGAGATGAACTCAAAATACAGTATCTTTAGTGCCTTCTGAATTCTTATTTTTATTATTATGTAATATTCATGTTGTTTACTCCTACAGAGTTCATTTCACTTTTCCCAAAAATTCTATATGCCATATTAATTCCGCCCACGGAAAACAGTTTTCTGTTTCCAATGTTTTTGTGGCTTTGTTTTCTGCAAAAATATTCTCAGCATTGAATGTTCCGCTGAGGTTTTCGATTCTCCAGTGTTACCCAACACACCCAAGAACATGCAGTCTCACTGTGCACTATTAAAAGGTTATCATTTAAGTCTGTACAGCATGTATCATAGTATAGCTCGGTTTTTTCTTCTCATTTGGAACTGTAAACATTTTGAAATTGCCATTGGGCCTACTTTTTACTTTGTAATTCTATTTCCATATTCCCTTCTAAAATTTGGTTTTCTACTCCATTGCATTTTGTAATCCCCACCACCAATGGTTACTTTCTTTTTCATCAATCTCTCACCAACAAAACAGGAAAGCTCCTTACCTCTCAGTCTAGTCTCCAAATAGATGGAGAACAGCCAGTTACCATCCTCCGTTCCATAGTCTAACAAGCGCCTTTTGGGGCGATGGGGAAGGAGCACAGCTGTGACTTCACGCTGCCCTTGACTCATTCGTGTCCTGAAAATCTCATGTCATAGAGTCTCTGCACTGAAAAGTCCAAACCTTTCACATTTTCCTCCTACCGTTATATTGGTGGATGCGATAACTCAGTCCACAAGCACAGAAAGTATGTTCATTGATGGATAGACAGAGGTGTGACCTGGGATACAGTGAGGTGACCTTACCAGTGTGTCACCATTCAGTATGTAATGTTCATAGCAATCAGAGTGTAATTTTGCGCAAATAAGATTTTTTTTTCTTTTTGCCTAAGAAGAGCATAACCTGTGGTAATGTCAACTGCTTTCTACTTAGATTTTTAGAAGAAGGAAATTTAGAAGCTGCAGCAGCAGAGAAGCAAAGAGTAGAGGAACTCCAGAGATCCCGTAGACGATATATGGAAGAAAACAACCTTGAACATATACCAAAATTTTTTAAGTAAGTCAGTTCATTATCATAATAGATTCATGTTTCACAGGCTCATCACATGTCCTGAGAAACTCCAGGTAAAAACAAAATGGGGAATTGGGTGCTGTCCAGGGAACTTAAAAGTAGAAAAGCTAAACTGAGTTTAGTAACTTCACTTTTGACAGTGAAAGAAATTGCATCAGGTTTTGCACTCATGAAAAGTTAGAATCATAAAAAGAAATTCTTCTCTATAGACCTGCTTTATAGGCCTTCTTTTCTAGTGGGCAGTGGAAGAGTAAGCATCTCACCCAGGAGGCTTTGTCCTTTGCTGCACCCTTTAGCATTCTGGAAACTTGTTCCCCACTCCCTCAGCCATGGACTAGATAGGACCCTATGTTGTTAGTATTGAATTTTATTTGCATCACACACAGCTTTCACCTAATCAGACTGGGCCCTACAGTGGTATGATAGTCGGTGATTATTACAAGATTATTTACAGGATTATATCACACAGATGAAATGGTAGTTTATGAATCCATCTTTTTACCCTCCAGAGCCTAAGCAAGGAAGAACTCAGGTTAACTTCCTGTCCTTTAGAGCTGCCTCCTCACGACTGTCCTGAAACGGACTTGCAGCCTGGTCCTTCAGGTGTCCACAGCGGGTGCGTTAGAGAGCCCTGCAGAGGCTTGTACAGCTATTGATATACAGCTACACTTTTCCCTACAAGTGAAAGTGAAGCAGAAATGATTCTACGGGGCTGGGGCTGGGAAGTGGTAGTTTGGGGCTCTCTGTTCTCTGTCCCTGCCTGGAAGTGGTTCATTCCTGCCCCAGTTCCTCTTCTACATGCTTCAGTATCAAGCATTTAGCACAAAAATGCTGGGCATGGTGTTGCACAACTGTATAATCCCAGCACTCTGGAGGCTGAGACAGAAGGATCCCTGTGAGTTTGAGGCCAGCCTAAAGATGATCCAATTATCAGATCACATTGATGTCATTTGTGGCTGACGTTGGTTTTTATATTTTCACAGAAAAGTTACTGATGCGAATCAAAGAGAAGCCTGGGTTTCTAACGACACCTATTGGGAGCTTCGAAAGGACCCTGGGTTTAGCAAAGTAGACAGCCCTGTTCTTTGGTAAACCAGGAATGTAGAGCCCACCTATCACACTCTGAATGAATAAAATAACTATGCACAATTATGTTTCTTATAGCTACGCGAGGTTTCTGGGTTGACTGAAAATCTACCATTTGCTTTTCTATTCATCTTTATAACAGACTTTCAAAAGTGCATTAGACATAGCCCCTAACCACTTTTGGATCCTTTCTGTTTTGCTGCAACCATAATTCCTTAAATTAAAAAACAACAACAACAACAAAAACCAACCCCACACCCTCCTCGGAAAGGATAAAACAGACAGAATATAAAATGCAAAGTCTGAAGGGTTTGTAAAGAAAAACAAACTGTAACTGGTGCTTAATGCTGATCAAGAGAGTTAAAGACAACATATAAGCCACACGCTCGGTCCATTGTCTCGAAGCGATGTCCCCTTCTCCTAGAAGAGCTCCCGGCCACAGCAGTGGGTCAGTTCAGACTTCAAGTGTGTCTTTGATGTGGTTGTGCTGGCCTCGCAAAAGGACATGATGCTTCCCAGAGCCTGTTCCATCTGTATGCCATTGTTCATGCCTTAAGAAATGCAAAGATGTACAATAAACCGTTTTTTAAATGTGTGCTCATAGGTGTATGTGAAGGACAGATCTTTTGAATATTGGCATGATTCACTTTCTCGATCAAAACAGCGATTCGACTAACCAGTGGATTTAAGAAGTGAACAACATGTGCTTAACTTTGATAAGTGAATTTTATGGTATATCTGAAGGGCACAAAGGAGCAAGTGTGCTAAGTAAGATCTCTGTATTCACACTGTGCATTAAGTTCGTGTCCTGTGTCCAGATAACAAACCATCCCTCTTTCACCTCACCTTATAGTTTGTCCTTTCATTTGGCAAAATGTTTGATTTGGACATTTGTCACCAATGGAAAAACTTTGGAGGGAAATGCCAAATAGCATCTGGAATCTCAGTGTGGGCTTGGGACTGTAAACAGTCCGTTTCTGAGTGACGCACAATGTAAACACATCTTTTACCCATGACCACCTCGTTGCCACCGTTCCAGTTCCACTGAGAACAGAATCAAAAATGCTCATAGCTTATTTGCATTGCTACAGTGAGTTCTATGCAGAATTATAATTCTTATTTTTATCAAGTGATTCCAATATGATACATGACTACATACTAGGAACTTACCTTGCTAGGGGCAGAGATTATAAAACTTAGGCTAAAGAATTCATCCGTCCCATTGGGAGGAGGGCAGAAATATGTTTTGCATATGGCAGGATTTGTTTTTCCTCCATAATATACAGAAGCTTTCACAGGAAATTTGCATTGGTAGTCCTAAGTTTCTGCACATAGGTAATTATAAAAAATGCCTGTATTTTTTTAAATCTCTTAAAAGAGATTTTCCTAGAGAATTATAAAATTACATATATTTTATTGTTAGATTTTTATTCTTAGATTCTTACCATCTAAATGTAGGTGTTACTTTAAAATCTGGTAATATGGTTACTGGTATTTTATATTCACTTACTAAGTCTTGATTTTAGTGTTATTTCTCCTCACTGCAGCATTTCTAATAATGGCTATTACACCACCAAACAAAAAACTGCTGATAAGAATAGAAAGGAAAACTCTAACATTGATTTCCCCTCGAAGGAGCAATATTTACTTATCCAAAACTCATCCCTCCTTTCAGACAGGTCCGTACGTTATGTGTACAGTTTGTATAAGTTTAGAATGGAATGTCATTCTCAAACAAATTCTTTAAACCGTTGTCATCAAATCTGAGCATTCCACTTCCTTCCTGTGCTTCTCAAATCTTCTGACTCCTGTTTTAAATCTTTATGGGGCTTGCACCATGGCTCTAACCCGTCATCAACACTTTTCCTGTTCATTGATTCATCTTGACATCCTTTGATCGGCATCCTCAGATACATCGCTTTAATTTTAATCGTAATTTAATTAGAATATATTGACCTCCTCGCAGAAATCTGTTCCCTTTTGATTGGTAAAGCTTAAAATACTATTTAAAGTGGTTTTAGCCCATACATTTTCCCAAACAGTCTCAAAATAGCATCAAAGTGAAAGTGTTGTTGGTAGAGAACAGAAAGAGGAGCAAGGCACTAACAGATATGACAGCAGGAAAGCTGGAAGAGGACCCTGGCCCCATCAGGGAAGCAACCATGTACCTAGGATTATGATTGAGAAACTGAAAAGCTGTAGACAGGACTTTGAGTAAGTAAATTCAGCCTGCAAAATGTTGATCAAAGCTAACTTGTAACTCTGATTAGGATTTTCAATGAGGATGAGAAAAATGTCAAATTAATTAAAATCACTATGTTTTATATCATATTTAGAATCTCTTTTGGGATGCATGGACCCTTGATTATTACCATTTGGTGGGTCAATTAAGTTTTAAGTAATATTCCTTTAACATCTTATTGACTAATGTTCCCCATCAAACACTCATAATGGTATAATGGTCCCATCCCTCTTTTTCATTTTTTATTGACAATGATGCTTATAGAATTATGACACTTCCTCATTGGAATTTCCATCTGTATAATACTTAGGCTTTGGGGACTAAACAGCAAAAGATATAATATTAGATCATGCTGTTGATGAAACCTGATATATTCCTTGGAATTTTGTATAAACCTTTTTATTTCAGGGACACTTTTTATTTTTCTTTTCCTATCCTAAAATGATGTAGGATATTTCTGAATACCTCTCCCATGATTTATTTATGAGCGCCTTCCTGTCACTTGAGACAGTTATTTAGGAAAGTGACAATAAATGGCAGTGACCCTATACATGGAACTGATTGCACACACCAGCACATGGAAAGCTACAGAAAACTAAGTATTTTAATTCTGATGCTACTGCACAAGGTGCAGTTTTATTCTTCAGTTCTGCTGTTTTTTTAAATTAAGTTTATTGGTACATTTTAGGTGTACATTATGATCACATTCATCATTGGAAATTTGTACCTGTAAATGATATATCGTGATTCATTTTTTTTTTCTTGGATTACTTTAAAATATCTTCTCCATAATTTCCAGGCAATTGTAAAAATAAACTTCACTTAAGGTACATTTAATGCTAAATACTAATTATATTTGTGGAGAAGGACCCAAATGTAGTTTTCTGGGTAAGAAAAAAATAGGGGCTTTTCAATACCAAGGATGCCAAGTGGTCAGTTTTCCAAAGCTTTTGCTCTCTTGATTATTCTGGCCCCATGCCTTTCAGCAACTTCATAATCAATCATTAGATTCTGTCCCAAGGACCAGTGGAAGGGAGTTGAGGGAGGAAAACCTGATTAATCTGTTTCTGCTTAGTACTGGTTACAGCTGTGGCTGGAGAAGCATTTCAAATCATAATCTAAAGTACACTTTTGTTACTACCATGTGGATTTTAATTAGCCATCTTGCCTAATCTTGTTCTCTGTCATCCTGGATACTGAAGTGTTTGTGGGAGCAGAGCTCCACACACACCAGGGGATGTAATAAATGTTTGCACTTGGCTCCGTATATTATGATGTGGCACAGTAAATAAAGTTTGTGTACAAAATCCTAGTTTATTTCTATGGGACACCTTATGTTCAGGATATATAAAATGTATCTAATTAAATCATTATGAATCTATTTTGTGCTCTAGAAATGTTCTTTGGGGGAAAGATTTTAAAAAATGTGTCAATAGAACTAAGAAAATACTACATCTCAAACCAAGATTAGATTTTCTAAGTCTTCATTGAATTTATTTTGTTAAAATTCATAATTTTAAACTGTACATTGCATGAATCCTTCTCTTAAATAGAAACTTACTTTGTTTAGGTTGTCTAATACATAATTTTAAGAGCATACATTTGTTACTTAAGGGTAAAACTTTCTTGCAGCCTCCTTAGATAAAGTGGCAAATTCTGTAAGAAAGATTTAGCTGTAGTTCTTTGAAACTGAGATATAAAAAATGAATTATTTAAAAATTGCTATGATTAACCATCATGCCCAATGTCTTAAGCAAATGAGGTTTCATGATTAAGGCAGCTTCCAGGTGGCTCCAGGAGAAAAGCACGTATCTATTCTGTACATCCTTTTGTTTTCCGAAACAATATTTGACTTGACTGATTTTTCCAAATCTTCTGATCCTAGCTTAATGAAGGGTATGGATACACAGGTCCATTTTTTTCACAGTATCTATGTATAGTTTCACAATTGTTCAATATTGAAAAACATTTATTTAATCTGTTGAACACTATTAATTTTTCACAGATTAAAAACTGCTCTATAAATACAGGTGATTAGTTATTTCCATATCGCCAAATTGGTAAGAAAAAATGGTGTTGTTCTATGCAAATTACTCTTTCTAGCATGCCTTCTATCTAAACGTGTTAGTTGTAGATGGAAGAATAGTAAGGTCTTATAAAACAAAATATAATCCTATTTGAGCCCCATCTGTTTCTTCTAACATTTTTTTTCATAGAGTGAGCAACTGAACTTACTTGTTAAACAGCAAATAGTGCTAACACTGCCACGCCTTTTATCTTAGGCATCGCTCCCTCTTAGTCTCATCCTCTTAGTTCTTTGGGAATTCAAGTTTTTAAGTTGCAGGTATAACCAACATATGATACACTTCATGTATTTGGGCAGTGCACCTTTTTCCACTGTGACACCACCATACTCACTGTAGCAAACACATCCATTATCCACCTGGGTTTCCCCAGCCTGCATATTCTTTCCCCATCTTTCGCCATTCACCCTAAGGGAAATATAAATCTACTTTTATTTAACTTACGAAAATCTGCATATTTTCTTTTATTTATACTTCTGGGATTGTCCTAGAAGGCTGTGTGCATATAGATAAACACGCCTGCCGACTCTTCCCCTGCCAGTGCCCCTGTGTCAGCCGTAAAGCAGTAGTACATTACAAGAGGAAAAGGCTCCCAGTAAGATCTAGTTCTGGTAGCCCAATTTTTTAAAAAATTAATTTGCTTAGAAAAACTGAATTTTCGTGTCAAAATTACCACCTGATGAAATGGATTGGTTTCCAAGCTTCACCAATCCAAGATAATGTTCTCACCGGGGCTGTTTGGGAAGCCCTGGGAAGTGTTGTCTTTGGTGTGTAGTGGAAGAATTTCTCACACAAACATGAGCAGCAGGAAGGATGGCCCTTGAGACGATGGTTTCATGATGATGATCTGTGAAATAGCCTCTGCGGGGGCCCCACTTTTGAATCATACTTCTTATGAAACCTGTTTAAACTGACACATAAAAACATAAAAATTAACATGAATGGGGTACCACGTGCTGTTTCCATACAGGTGTGCATTATGTATTATTTCACTCACATTAAATGTACCTGTCTCCTCAAACATTGATCATGGCTTTATGGTGAAAATTTTGAAAACCCTTTCTCCTAGCTTTTTGAAATGTGTCATACATCATTCTTACCTATACTCACCCTGCTGTGGTCAAACATTTGAAATTTCCCATGCTCAAAAATGTATCTGTAGGGCTCAGGATATAGTGCAGCAAGCACATGCCTGCCTGGCAAATGCGAGGTCCTGAGTTTGATTCCTAGTACCAAAAGAATAAATAAATAAATTCCCACATGTTAAAAATGGCTGCTGAGCTAGGGATATAGCTCAGCGACGTGCGTACCTACCTGGCAAGTGCAAAGTCTTGAGTTCGATTCCTGGTGCAAGAAAAAAAAAAGACTGCTTTTTCTGCATCTTCAAAAACCCCAATGAAGAGCTGGAGATTTAGCTGGAGATTTAGTGGCATATGCACTTGCCTGGCAAGCGAGAGGTTGAGTTCAATCCCCAGTACCACCAAAAAAAAGAAAAAAAAAGAAAAGTGCAACAAAGTTACTGAACCTAATTTTGGAAAAGGAATGGAAAGGAAGTGTCAGAGTCCAATGAACTTCAAGCTGTACAAGTTGAAAGCTTATTTCGTATATTTTGAGCCCCAAACCCTGTTATCTGAAAGAAAATTTTCCAGAGGTAATCGTAATTAATATGAAATGCTAGTGAATGAAGGCAAGGATGAATAAATGAGAAATGGAATCTGGCAATGAAAAGTTGGTTCTCTGAGGAGAACAGGGATCGTGCTCCTCCGGGACCTTTGGATGGATCCTAGGTGGGTCACGGATTCTACTTGTAAATTTATTTACATACAGATTTATCTGAGCTTTTCTCCAAAGATTCTGAGTCACTAGATTTGGGACCTGGGCCCAGAATGCACATTGTTTGACCCATTCCATCTCCATGGAATTTCCATATACATGGGGAAGCACATGGGAGCTGCCTGGCACCCACTCTGTCGTCCCTGCCCCAAACTCAGCCTTCGTTGTTACAGTGAAACTTCCTGTCAGTAACAGTCTGGTTCAGAAACCAGATCTAATTAGAGCTCAGTGACCTGTGACTGACTTTGTTGAAAGCAAGTTCAGTTGTTTGGGTCCATGGAATTGAATTCTGAGTTGGATGCATGGTAGTCAGGAGCAGCGCTTACACTGATGTGGTTTGAAACCAATGGATGCTGAACAAACTTTACCTTAAGGTTGGTATTCTAACGATGAACGCTAGGGTAGGAGCCTGGTGGACCAGGGACCGTTCAGTAAATGCCTTAAAATACTTTGACTTTAAGTCCTCCAGCCACATAGAGGGAGAAGTATGATGGGCCATTTGAAGGTACTGTTTACTCTGTCTCTGCCAGTGCTGAAATATGGAGAGAAAGAGTGGTGAGGGCAGAATTATGAAACCTGAAAGACAAGATTGGCATGAGGCCAGAGAAATAAATAAAAGCGCATTGTGGGGGCCGTCTAAGCAGCCACATAACTGAATATCTCTCCTTGAAACTGTGGATCACTCACCTTGATTCCCTAGCAGGCTTTGTCTTGTCTCTGAGGGTAGTTTTTGGGGCTCGGTGGGGTGAACACATGCTGGCTAACAAAGAAACCCACTCTTACTGTCTTCGTAGTGAGGTCTAGCAGCGCATTTCTTTACCTAGGTCAGTGACTTCCCCAGCGTGAAAACACTGTGAAATTACTCTGCTTATATTAGAAGGTATTTGCACATAGTCATTCTGAAATAGAAAAAAAATTAAATTTTATGTTAGGTATAAAATGTCAAAGCAACTTTCTACAGAAAAACAGCTTGCAATTAAATTTCCTAATGAGTTAATTATTCACTGAAAACAATTGTCTAATCTGTGTCATCTCAAAATAAGAAACTTGCCTCCTCAATGAATGTTGTATAAAACAATGTTACATTTGTAACAGCACAGGAAACTCAATAAATTTTTAATTATATAAAGAGATTTGGTTTTTGTGTATAGTTATGTTCTGCTAACTTTTCCATAGAGTTACTGGTTTTACTAAAATTACTCAATTTACTAAATATTTTTATCTCTAGCAAGAGATACCAGATATGATATAATAAAGATTACTTATTCTGATTATATTTCCTTGGTTTTTTTTCATGTAGTAACTGTTTTCAAATCAAATACTAAAGTGTAAGACTTTTTCCTGAATTTTGAGCTTATATTAAAAGACTTGGAAAGCTTGGCTTTGGTTTCCTTGTTTCTTGATTATTTATGGGAATAAAACTAATGTGTGAGGAAAGCAGTTGGTTTTTCCATCTCTGACCTCTTGGGAAACCCTAAGGAGTACACTCACCCTACAGTTCTCCCCTTGGAAAGTGAATTTTCACGGGGAATGTCTTCTGTCACTGGTGAAACCGCTTCTAATCAAACCTTGTTTTTAGTTTGTTCATGCATTGAAAGTATTTATCGCCCTTGACCTCCAAGAATCTAATGTCTTTAAAAAAAAGAAGTGAAAGAAGAAATACTTTCAGAGAGTATCAAAGAAAACAACCGATCAATGCTTTGGGTCACTGATATAACCAAATGAGTTTCCTCTAAAGTAAACACTTTCCTTTTTTGGAGACAAGATCTCGCTGTGCAGTTCAGATTGGTCTTGAGCTCACTACATAACCCACGTTGGTCTCAAGCTCAAGGCAATCTTCCTGCCTTGGCCTCCCGAGTGCTGGGGTTTAGGTGTGTGCCACCACACCCAGCTTAAAGGAAATACTTGCAGTCACCCCATGTCAATTCTGCCGGAATATGACAAACAGTCACACCTTGGCGCCTTTTACTGTGGTTCATTAAGGGTTCGATACCAACCCTCTGTGATGTCGTTACAGAAATGTGAGGACTTGGGAATATCGCTTCCTGGGGAGTAATTCCTGGGGTTGAGTATTCAACAGAAGCTTTGACGTGGGTGGCAACCGTACACAAAGAAGACTTTCTTGTGTCTTGGTGTGTACCAGAAGTTTTTATCTCAATGGGATAGAAAAGGGAAAGACGTAAGAATTGGAAATGAAAAAGAAATGCTATTCCTTGCAGTGTGCAATAAGTAACCAGGAAACAAATTGAAAACAGAAACAGTAGATGAAACTTTTCTTTGCATAGTTTGTAACTATACAGTCATGGTTGCCATAAGCTAGTTCCCTCATCTAATTATAACAGAGTGCCAGAGAATTCATGCAAATGCATCTACTGTATCTCCAGTTGGCCTTGACCTATTGTTGATTTGCAAGTAATGGTTTCTTGGTTTAGTTTTAGTTTACCAAGTACAAAATTAAATGACACACCAGAATAAACACAACTGAGTTTGTGACACTGATTCATCTGCTCAGAGGGAAACCCACCATATGACAAGGGATGACTGTGAAAGGACGTGGGATGGCCTTACTCAGAACTGCAGAGGCCTGTCACCTGTACGGACCAGCAGCTGTGCAGCATGGACAGTTGTTTGCCTGAAGACCAGCGTGCTGTTCTGTTTCTTTTAACAATGTGTTTGGTGGGATTCTTTGGAAGAAAAAGAGTGAACCAGTCGTGGTGCTGCGCACCTCTAATCCCAAGGATTTGAGAGGCTGAGGCAGCAGAATTGCAAGTTTGAGCAATTCAGCAAGACCCAGTCTCACACAGGAGAAAAGGCTGGCGTTACAGTGCCATGGCAGAGCACTTTCCTACCATGCATAAAGTTCAAATAAATGGGTGCATAGATAGATAGACCCCACCCAGGAAGCTTTCAGATCTCTAGCAAAGCTATCCACAAAACAAGCTTTGGGCTAAAAACAATGAAATTATCCATCATTTTTATAGTTAACCAAGAATAAATATACCAACGTTAACTGCTCAGTCTCTGATCTGTAGAATTTTAGAGGAGATACATGAGAAATTTTTCTCAAAGAAAGTCAAACCACTTCACATTCAACTCTTCTTCCCCAAGATTCTCCTCCCAAAGTGCTTTATACTCCATTGCATCTCAGAATTTTCTGTACAGTATTCAGAGTAGTTTTGTTTTTGTATTGGTTGTACTTTGTTTTGCTTTTGAGACAGGGTCTCACTACATAGTCCAGGATGGCCTTGAACTCACTGTGTAACCCACGCTGGCCTCGAGCTCATGGGGATCCTCCTGCCTCAGCCTTCCAAGTGCAGGGATTACAGGCATGTACTACCACTCCCAGCTTTTTTGTTACTTTTAAGCTTCAGCTCTTCTTTTAAAAGTGCCTGCCTGGCAAGTGCAAAGGTCCTGAGTTTGATTCCCAGTACCAAAAAAATAAAAAAATAAAGATTTTTAATTATCTTGGTTATGTTTCTATTCTTTTTCTCCCATGTAGAATAAAGTACCTTTCTATTTATGTAATTAATAGCCTCTAATAAAATATCCCAGTGATTTTGTGAAAACTCAACTGGTTGATTTTCCAAAGAAATCTGAGGTCATTCTATTTAAATACACTGAAGAAAGGGAACAGAGGAAGTATTTTCATTACCCTCTATATTATTATGAGCAAATGACACTGTTCAAATGAGACTGGTTCTCCATGATCCTACTAAATGTCACCACTTTTGTGCCTGGCAGAGGTCCTCCTAGTCTTTAGATTTCGTACGTGTACTTCTCCATGGTACCTGAGTAGGAAGGATGGACACAGAAGTCTATTGCATCGAGTTTGTCGTGGTTTGGTTTTCCAGGAGAGGAGGAGGGGTGAGCCCTCCCCACACAGCTGTCACAGTCAATAGTGTTTGAGTGCAGAGAATCGGTCCTGGAAATTCAGTCATTTTCTAAATTCTCCACCATGTTACCCAACATACACTGTGATATTTAGTAGACTATTTCAAACTTTTTATTTTACTCAGTGAAAAGGATTTTCTGTAGTCTAGCTGAAGTGATGAAAGTGCTCGAGGACTGGGCTGCAGTTAGAGTGTCTTCTCCAAAACTGATGTTAAAACAGTATCAAGAGGTGGCGTCTTTAAGAAGTAATTTGCCCCTGACTGGATTAATGCTGTTATCCTGGGAGCAGCTTAGTTGTCACGGTGTGGGTTGTTACAAAAGTGATTTGGTCCTCTCTTGTGATTCTCAAGCAAACAAGTCTGCCCTTTGGCCACGCTACAGCCCAGCATGCAAGCCTTGCCAGACACCAGCGCTGTGATCTTGGGCTTCTCAACCTCAGAACTGTGAGAATATCTTCTCTTGTATCACCCAGTCTTGCATAATCTATGACAGCAACACCAAACTGATTAAGACAGGTAATACTAAGTTTGAATCCCTTAGGATGTCTTGATTTGGTCCAGGTTGATTTTGGTTTGGTTTGGTTTGGTTTGGTTTGGTTTGGTTTGGTTTGGTTTGGTTTGGATTGGTTTGGTTTGGTTTGGTTTGGTTTGGTTTGGATTGATTTGGCTCCTTTTTGTTTGCTGTTACTGGGGAATGACTCCCCAGTAACAGCAAACAAAAATCCAGTCAGGACCTAGTTCACAGGTGGCAACCATTCTATTACTGAGCTAACCCCTCAATCTCAGATACTTTATTTTTAATTGTTACCACCTGAGAAAAATCTTGGTAACTATATGTGGACATTATTATTCACACTTTAAATATGATGGCTTTAAACGAGAGCCAGAAAGCAAACCTACACCTATCTCCAGGCCCCCATCTTACACTTTACCCTCAGGAGATTTGGGGGCTGTGAGGGGGAATCTCAATTATTTTTTGAGCCAATAGGAGTAACCTAAAAACTTCCATTTGTGAAAGACATTAGTGGTTTTAGAAATATCCTGGACTATATTTTTACAAGTTAGAATTATGCCCGAAACTCAGGTCTCTAGTTGGATTAGCTTCCTATTAGTGTTGTATCAAACACCACAAATGTTATGGCTTACAACAGATATTTATTCTGTTACAGTTCCGAAGATCAAAAGTCCAAAATGAGTCTTAAGGCCTAAAACTAAGGAGTTTGCAAATCTGATTTCTTTTGGAACCTCTAGGGGGAAACCTATTTGCCTCTTCCAGTTTCTGGTGGCTTCCTGCATTCCTAGGATTGTGGCCACATCAGCCCATTCTTGCTTCTGTAGTCATATTGCCTTGCTTCTCCTGTAGCTGAATCTCTCTCTCCCTGCTTTCCTTTTCTAAGAACACTTGTGATTACATACAGTTTACCTGAATTATCCAAGATAATCTCCCCAGGAATCCCTCAGATTCTTGATTTAGTAACATCTGCAAAACCAGTTTTTCCATAAAAGATAATATCCACAGATTCTGGGGCTTGGGATAACTTTGCTCAATAGTCCAACTGAAAACATGACTTGAAAAACTGGATAAGGGGCCCAGTGCAAGTCACGCATCACATCTCACTGTGGACACTAAGGAATGAGGCTTCCATCTGTCTTTTTTTCTTTGTGTAAAATATTATAATGGTACCAGCAGTAAAGCAAACAGTAAAGCAATCTATGAGAACCATGATAGAGTTAAAGAAATCATTGTGAAATTTGTTAGAATCCTGGACAAATGAATTTATAAGTGTAATTTTTGGGCCTCAGAACCAAGTATGGTTTCCCATGATGTCTTATGGGAAAAATGTTGAAACATGAATTTGGAATGAATTGAATTCAACAACCCAGGCATTGGTGTATTGAGCTCCTTTGTTTTCTTCTCTGATTCACCACCTATATTTCCTGGCCCAGACCTGGGCTTGCCATTTCCTGGAGAAGCCATGTTTCCTGCATGAAAATAATATCTGCACACTGGAACTTGGCCACATATGGGAATTTATTGCTACTGAAGTGGCACTGTTCTAGGCCTTTGAGAACATTGAAAGCTGAATCTTATTTTTTAAATGATAAGATACGTGGTGTATTCATGCTGAAACACCCAATTTAAATCAAGGATACAGAAGTTTACCTAAACTCATTTATATCTCTTTGCTCCTTTCTTCCATGCTATTTGAAACTATAGTTCCTCAAAGCCAATATAAGGAGAATACACACACACACACACACACACATGCACAGATACACACAATGTTTTTTAAAGGGAAAGTAATAAGTATGTTCTTTTGTGGCTAAAGAAGAAGTACTATCCTGGTTCATATCATTTCTAGGCCCTAGGAAGACCCTTTGATATGGGAGCAGCAGCTGGAACATTCCATGCTACCTTAGAACAATGGCAGCAGTGCAAATTTCCCACAGGAACACTACCACCCACCCAGCACTTCAGGTGTCCTAGTGTCGACTGTGTGCAGATTGATCCAGGGAAGCCTGGTTAAAGCCTGTCATCCCAGAATCTTGCTGGATACGTCATTTATCTCTGAGTTTTTCATGTTTTGTTGTCTCTACTACTAACCTATATATTGAAATAAGTCAGCATAAGTTTTTTTTTTTTTTTTTTTTTTTTTTGGTACCGGGGATCGAACTCATGACCTCGCGCTTGCCAGGCAGGCGCTTAAGCCACTGAGCTAAATCCCCGGCCAGCATAAGTTTTTAAAGCTCATTTTATATTTCCAGCTTAGCACCATGGCCTCAGCTGTATATAAGTAGGTATATATAATGAATAAGATTCTCACTAAACATATGATTAAACCTGAAAAACAATAAGTAAAAATCTTAATCATAATCTGCCTTCCTCCAATCCTTGCCAGATTCATTATAACTAAATATATTCCTTCTGAGGCAAGCAGGCAGGAGGTTTGCCGGTAAAACGAACTGTGCTCAGACTTAGGCTCTAGGAACAGCAAGGTCCTGGGATGCTGAGAAATGCAGCTGATGCTATGTCCTTTGGCAGTTACTTGGTAACTATTCATGGTGCTGTGAAACAAGCAATGGAAAATGTAAAAAGTTATGGATTAGAAACTAACAGTCCTGACAAAGTGTGTCTAAGGGTCTGCTCACTCTTTAATGATACGGTTTAATTGTACATGCTAATGGGATTCACAGTGCTATTTGCACATGTGCATATAGTGTGCACTGATCATACCCTCCAACCTTTACCCCCACCCAAGCACCCTTCCCAATCGTAGTAATCACTATTCTGCTTTGAGTTAACTTTTCTTTTCAGTTCCTACAAATGAAAAATAATATGTAATGCTTGCCTGACATATTTTGCTTGGCATGATTCCTCAAATTCCACCAAGGTTGCTCTAAATGGCAAAATCTCATTTCTTTATGGATGAATAATAATCCATTGTGTAAATAATACTGTATTTTCTGTATTTATTCATCTGCTGACAGAAACCATGGCTGACACGTAACCTGGCTCATGGTTGAACATGAGTATTCCTTTTGTATGATGGTCTCATTTCCTTGGGCTATTTACCCAGGTATACCATAGCTGGAGCAAACAGGAATTCTATCTTTAGTCTTTTGAGGAACCTCCATATCCATAGTGACTAATTTACTGTATATAAATTTTCTGTCTACATACCCTCACCAGCATTTGTTATTTACATTTTTTGGTTGATTTTTTAAAAAAAATAACCATGATTCCTACTAGAGTGAGATGGTATCTCATATAGTTTTTATTCACCTTTCTCTGATGGCTAATGAGATTGAGCGTTTTTTATATTTTCATTATCC